>CAAKHB010008127.1:94352-110995 GCA_901007665.1 Aeoliscus strigatus
GAACATGGACAAACACTGACTTGATTCTTGTATTTCAAAAACTGATTTCCTCACCTGAGACCTGTTGACATCTGCAGTTACAGTTTTGTCCCCTTTCTTCCAGTTCTTAGTTTTTGTATGGCAACATATCATTTATTTTACTCTGGAAATAAATTTTTCAGAAAATAAATCAAATTTGAGTTTTATTCCCCCACTGTTTAGACCTAATTTCTTACTCTAATGTATTTTCTTAACCGAGCTCAGTTCCCACTGATCATCCTGGAGATGTTGCTACAGCTGAACTCAGTCCACCCTGTGGGGAATTCAGGTGACTGGACGTGATGTGGAGAGGAACACACCTGTCTGTATAAAGACAGAGCATATCAGAGCATAAACCAAGCATAAAGGCAGAGGAATTGTCTGTAGACCTTGGAGACAGGATACTCTCCTGGCACAACACTGTGGCGATGTGCTGCACTGAGCTGCCGTTATAAGACAACACACAGCAAACAGCAAGTATCACACATCAAATACAGTGTACTGTACAATATATACATCAACCGTCAAAATGGTTGGATCCAGCAGTAAACAGTGCGTTTGGATTGTGCATGTGGTATTATTGTGAAAATAAATTCAGGACGTGACGTCACACGGGCACGCACCACAGGTGATATACTTTCTGTTCGATATATAGTGTACATGTTAATGTTTGCTGACAATATAAAGACCAACTCCGACAACGTCGTTCTACGAGCCCTTTTTATAAGAGTAACCCGACAGTGCAAGTGTCAGATAATGGGCGGGGGGGGGCGACTACTCATCTGGACTAAATTGATCTGGTCATTATCTCAGCACTACCTCATTTACCTCGTTTCACTCACTGTATATAGTACTGTAACTCTTGTATTTGCGTTTTATTTCATTTTGTCTGCAGTGTTTAGATCTCAGTTCGGTTTTTATCCCTAATATTTTATTTTCTATTCTGTGTTCGATGTCTGGCACCTTACAACGAGACGAGTTCTTGGTGTGTACAAACATACTTGGCAATAAAAACAGATTGTGGTTCTGGTTGTGAAGATCTCACTCCTCCATCGGGTACCAGAATAACCCCCGGTGCCTCCCACACCTGACCGGCTCTCTGCAGCAGCATCTCCTCCCTCCTGCCGGCCGCAGAGACACGGAGACGGACAGTTTGTCCACTGCGCCTTTAAAAGTAGAGTGTGTCCCACATCCTGCTGCCCCCCGGTGGGCTGTGGAGGCGCTTTCAAACTTTGACTGGGGAACAGTCAGGATGAGAGGGAAGCATCTCACAATGGGAGTGTCCGAGTCCGAGGAGCTTCAGCAAAGGATGTCTGAGGAGAGCAGGCGAGGTGTTGGTGTGTGAGGGACTTGTGGCCGCAGCCTCCCCCTCCTCCTCCGACATGTCGCCCGCATCCCGCACGCTGCTCTTCGCCTTTGTGACGCTGTTGGTGGCGTTTTTAATCATTGATGATATCACAGAAGTGGAGGAAGAAACTGCGTAAGTAGCCCGCAGTCATTTATCCATCCGGCCATTGTGTGCGTGCGCGCGTGTGTGGCCATTGTTTTCTCTGCCGGTTCTTCTTTCCATCAGAGGATTAAATCAAGTAAAGATGGAAGGAAGGAGAGAAGCCAGTAGGTGAAAGAACACATGGTGTTTTTTAGTGATTCCAACTGCAGAGAAGTGAAGTTTGGAGTTGGACTGTTGGTCTTTGTTCTCCATGTGGAACACTGGGGCTGCAGCAGAGGCAGCAGCTGCTCAGACAGCAGCCTGCCAGGTCTCCAAGGAAAAGGCTGTTAGTCTTGCAGCAGCCTGCAGGATAGGATACATTTCCACTATAGTGTGTGTGGGGGGGTCCTACCTCTTTTTTTCTTTCCAGACTTGAAAAAAAATGTTGGCCAGCCCCTCTCTCCTTTGCACTTTCAGTAATTCTTAATTTAGCGTTAAAATGTGAACATCAGAAGCAGCTCAGCAGTGCAACACTCATCTACTCTCATCTCTGTCCGGTCAGAACCAACACGATTCTGCACATTTGTCTCTCGGCAAGAACATTTTGTGGTAAAGGCAATCACTGGGCTGTGGTCCATTGTAACAAGGTCATATTGTTTTGTAATGTGAGAGAACAACCGGCAGCACAATACAGTGTGAAGAGTATGTTTAAAAGCTGTGGGTTTGTAAAAGGATCCCATGAATTCAGTCGAGAGCATTCTACCTGTCTCCCTGTCATTTCTGCTTCTATCACAAGTGATTGAGGTCGGATTGCAAAACTCACTGAATCATTGAAATCACACTTTCAGTAAATGTGCTGGTCCATCTGACACCACTGTTGAAAGATCACTCCCGGCTGTGAGAAAGAAAACCTCCGTTCTGTGTAATGATAATCCATTCCGGCCACATTTCTTCTTATTACATCAGCAAATGGGCCCACAGTGGATTTGTCTAAAAATATAATGATGTGTGCTTTTTCACCCTCACTCTGGTGTGCAGCGTGCCGGCTGCAGTGCACGTGTGGATATTTGCAATTCTGTTGATGTACAAAGATCTTCGGCAGATGTCTGATGTCTGATACATTTTTGTCCCACGACGTACAAAGAAGAACTTGAACCGGCTCGTCCCAAAACGTTACAGGTGTCTCAACATCCACCCACTCATTTCATTCTATATGATGTTGTGTATGTGGTTGGGGGAGCTAAGAACCACTTCTCAGTTTTCAGTGAGCGTTTTACGTTTTCTCCTTCTGCTAGCTCCTTCTTCACCAGGTAGGGGAACCGCAAATAGCCACATAATTACTCCAAAATATGCTAGTATGCTGAATGTACTGGTAGCGATACCATCGGTGTCAAAGGGTCCAAAAAGACAAGATACAGAACAAGATAAGTTCAATTTGGAAAAGACACATCTTACATGTGCGTTTTTTATTTAGAAACACTGCAACTCATGTGGATCCAACGACTGTGACAAGACTGGATTTGGTTACAATGAACCCTCCTCAGCCAAAGTACATCAACAGTCGTACACCGCCGTCACCCCGTTGGACCTTCAACAAGACACTCTCTAGCCACATCAGGTAGAGTCATCTCACACTGGAAGCCTGGTTGTGGTCTTTCATACACTTCTGCTATGTTCTCTTTCTCCAAGGAAAAACATCTTGCGATTTCTCGACCCGGAGAGGGATATTTCTATTCTGAAGGGCACTCTGAAACCGGGAGATATCATCCACTATGTTTTTGACCGGCACAGCACCACAAACATCTCGGAAAATCTCTACCGCCTTTTGCCGACTGTGTCCCCCATGAAGAACCAGCATTACAGGCGCTGCGCCATTGTAGGAAACTCTGGGATCCTGCTGAACAGCAGCTGTGGGCCTGAGATCGACTCTCATGACTTTGTCATCAGGTAATTCCAGTGATTTCAGGGTTTCAGCTTGAGATTAATTGTAAAACCTGGAAGCTGAAGTTGCCGTAATTGAGATCGCGAATCGGCCATCAGGCATCCCGCACACCCCACAATGTGTCCCTCTGAAGCTTCCAATCCGCCTTGCGACTGACGTCCAACATTGGAAAGACGAAAGACTATTGTAACAATGTGCTGCAGGAATGATGGCGATAGATGTTTCACAGGCTTTATAGGTGAACGCAGTACAAAGTGACACGGTCACAGCAGCACATGTTTGGTATCGATAACTTTGCTGACACATTCACCCTGTGCCCATGTGGACCCATCATGTACTCCTCCACCTGCTCCATTTGCTGTATTTTTAATATTATCAGCTGAGTGTCTGAGCAGAGTAAGATCAGTGCGATCAGTGAATGTTTTTGTTGCCTAGCAACCTAATGCTTTGTGTTTTTTAAGTTTTTATCATTTGGTCTGGAGATCTTAATTGATTATTAAAACTAACTATACTGAGAAAGAAATACTAATGACTGCTGAATGAATGATCAACTGCTTCGTGAGGCAACAAATACAAATAAAAATGAATACATACAAATGCTCTTGCATGGCATATACACCATCGGCAAACAGAAGTGGCTGGTATGATATTGAGATTCGAGTTTTAACCTAATTAATGTTTAATTGATGATCATGCTGTAAATAGACATATTTAATGATCTAAAATTGGAAACTTCTAGACTCTACAATTTAATGCTATTTGATGCTACTATTTAACATGCAGCCGAAACACCTTGTGCTTTGCTGACAAACAGCTGCGTTCTCTGGGGTCCCGCTCTCATTTACCACAGACTTCTGTTTGTAAAGCCGTCTGCCGGCTCTGATTAGTGTTTGGTTGGCTGAAAAGGAGTCGCTGAGTGGGTTTTTCATCATTATTCCCTCTTCTCATTGGAGGAAAATAAATCTGTCTGTGGTGATATTGTAATGGGAGATGCTAGAAGGTGATCCTGTTTGGCATTCTGTGAGCATCCAGGTGCATATAACACAGCTGGCACATCTATCTGATGAAAAACATCCTCTCAGGGATCAATGACTGAGGTGTAAATGAAGCAGGAAGTAGGTGTGTCTGCCATCACCCCGTCCAACCGATTGATTCATTGTCAGCTCACGAACAGTTGCTTTTTACTCAAACTGATTGGATTGTCTTTCTGTCTTGTCTATTTAAAGCGGTGCAGTGTTCCACTGATGAGCAGAGGTCAGAGTCTGTGGACTCCAGCTGTGTGATGATAATGGCTGGCAAAGGGATACTGAAGGGATGTGCCATCTTGTGAAGCTCTGATACATGAAAACTCTGGCATTCACGTGTCAGACAGGGAGATAAATATAGACGTTTGCCTGACATCTTTGCCACAAAGTAGGTTGGCGGTGTTGAGGCTTCAGTGTGCTGTGAATCAAAAGGGAAGTAAATCGACAGTTGATTTTAGGTACATTTCCACTTTTTGAACAGATCTTGTTCAAACAGCAGGTGTTGCTGACACCTTCTGTGCTGAATATATTATGTGCCTATTATTGTTATATTTTGCTGAGCACCAGCGGCCTCGTATGTCACAAGTTGAAATTACAAGAAGCTTCGACATAGTGTGTTCCAATTGTCTTCCTAGTCGTTTTTCCAGGAAGACAAATGTTACCTCGTTGGCTATTCTACATAGCCCGTAGGTGTGAATGTGAGTGTGAATGGATGTCTGTCTTTCCATGTTGCCCTGCGATGAACTGGCGACTCGATCAGGGTGTTGGGATCCAGCATAATCACGCCCGTAACCAGAGCAAGCTGGAGACGACAAACTAATGATTTCCTTCCGTACTATCTGGGATCGTCTGGCTCTCAGGTTGGCTGCCATAACACTGCACCGTCCTGCTTCACTACTGCTCTTCAGTCATGGCAGAAGTCACTCTAAAGTGAATGGTTTGATTCGTTGAGGTGAGGTGAAAAAAAAAGGTGTGTGATACATTTTTAAAAAACGGAGGGACTGCCGCAAGAGAGAAGAGCGTTACCAGTCATTCATATCTTAAAGAGTTCCAGTTAGACGGAGCCTTGTCAGACACATCATTTTTGCTGTTGCCGTCCTTTTTTCTCCATGACAACCGCTGTCATTTGTTAAAATGAATGTAAAGTGGAATAAAAACGTGAATGTGTTTGCAGGTCAGCAATCAGTCCTGTCTTTATTTTAAGGTGTAACCTCGCACCAGTTGAGGACTACTCGAGGGATGTGGGATATCGGACGAATCTGGTGACCATGAACCCCTCAGTGGTGCAGCGAGCCTTCCAGGATCTTGTCAGTATAGAGTGGCGGGAGCGTTTCCTGCGGCGGCTGCAAAGCCTGAACGGCAGCGTGCTGTGGATCCCTGCTTTCATGGCCAAGGGGGGAGAGGAGCGCGTGGAGTGGGCCCTTCGTCTCATCCTGCTGCACACTGTGGACGTTCGCACGGCCTTCCCTTCACTGCGGCTTCTTCATGCTGTCAGAGGGTGAGATGCACCTCAGGTTCTGCACCTCACACATACACCTTCTGCCCAGGTGGTTGAGCCAATGAGCTCGCTCTGTCTCCTGTCACATTGCCCTGTCTCACCTAACCGCTGTTTGATTCTGACAAAGAAAAGTGAAAATGGAACACAGTTTCCTACTGGATGAGAAGATAAAGGTGGTCAGCTTCTCTATGCTCTCTGTGGTTTATAGTCTGGTTGTGCACAAGTGCTCAGATAATGGGTGATTTGGTTCAACTTGTCTGGACCAGTTTGTGTATTTTGTTGTTGTCAGCTTTTCATGCTGGTCAAAAACAAATACTTTTTTGTCTTGCAGCCCACACTGCCGTCGTTGAGTCATTGAATCCTCATCGTTCCTCCGTTGTTAAAAAAAAACAACCTTGTCAGTAACCAAATAGATAGATAGATAGATAGATAGTCAGACAGACAGACAGACAGACAGTGTACAGTGAACTGTGATTTGATTAAATGTCAGAAACAAGTGAAACTGATCAACTGACTTCTGGGCCAAGTACCAAGAAATGAGGTGGAATTTTGGCATCCTGCTGAAAGTAAAGGTCATCTGCTGATTTTCTGTGGTTACACATTGCTAATGATCCGGAGCAGAAGAAAACAGTCTGCAAGTTCAAAATTTTTACTTTCAGTACTCATTGTGTATGCTGCAGCTCACAGTATGTCTGGTTTCATATTAAAACCCAAGAGTAGGAAGGTCTTACTGGAGGATGAATAAATAAGTGTTCATGAATACTGACGTACTCTGCGTGGGTAGAATGAAGCCCAGTAAGCCTTGAACAGACTCCTTCTCCTGCCTCGGCCTGTATTCGAGCTGACAGGCATTCAACACTTAAATACATCTCATCACATATGTCTTTTCTTTCCCGATAGGTATTGGCTGACCAACAATGTGCAAATCAAGCGCCCGACAACTGGGCTTCTGATGTACACAATGGCTACTCGCTTCTGTGAAGAGATCCATCTGTACGGGTTCTGGCCATTTCCTCTTGATCCATGGGGAAAACCAGTCAAATACCACTACTACGACACTCTACGATATGAGTACACCTCCAGCTCCAGTCCCCACACCATGCCTTTGGAGTTCAGAACCTTGAGCACTTTGCACAAAAAGGGGGCACTCCGGCTCCACACTGGGACCTGTCATGCAGGGACATGACCACAGAGGGCACTACAGAGCACGCAGCTGTATGGAGAATTTCCATGATGGAAAGTCAATGAACTAAGCACACAAATATTACTCTTATGTACGTTTATGAAACGTGAACTAACTTATTTCCAGCGAGTTAACATTTTGGTGACTAGCTTCACTAGATTTTTAAATGTAATTACAATTTTAGGACAGTGTAAGAAACACAAGGCCAGTTTCTGATTATCTGCCCTCTGCTCGCGTTAGCACCTATTAATACACTCCTTTTCTACAAAGTCAAATATTCAAATGTTGGTTCAGAGCTGGTGCCAGACCTGTTCTTTGCATTCTTACACCCAATGTGACAGTCACAAAAAACAGAACTTGTACAGCCTCAAGTTTGACCTGTCCAAAGAAGAAGACACAACCTATCAGGTCTGGATGCCAGAGAATGTTATGTTGATAGCTGTACAGTGATGTCAAGTCACAGCTGTTGCCAGCAGAAAGCAAACCTGGTATTAGAATTCCTGCAAGTTTAAACAACTCTAAATCAGCCAAGACCTGCCTGGACCTATTAAGCCTAGGACCAGATCTAGTCTGCGCTGGTGGAAAGGGAGTCATTAGACTGATTGATTATGTTATATTATCATTGTAAAACGAAAATTCGTCTCCACGGTACTGTGAAATATAGAGATGCGGGAACAGAACAACATCAAGCGTCACCAACACTACAGCTTGTAGAAAAGAACACTGGTTCTAATATTTTGCACCAGCCCAGAACAGGACACCTTGGATTGACGCTGGTGGAAGTCGTTATACTAGACCATGTAAGCACTCTATAGGTTACCAGTATGGTTTTGAAGTAATAAAACATGGACATTGATGTCTGGTAAATACATATTTGTAAAGGAATGTTCATTTGTTGAGTTGGTAACTGAGTGATTCTTGTGAGTCACTCTCTGGCCTCAAGATGGAAGCACTTCATGAGTTGAGGAGACTGGTGATTGTGGAACAAATACTGGTTCAACCAACTCATTGGCAGTCACCTGAAAAATCCCTGTGGTCACCTTCAGTTGCCTTGGGAACCAAATGAGGGCCAGAAGCTTGTTGGATTGTATTCAGTCTTGCGAGGCACAGGAAAGGTCCCAGCTGTTCACACTAGCCTGTTCACACAGACTTCACCAATGGTAAACATACTTTGTCAACTTTTCTCAGCCAACGACAGCCCAATGTCCAGAGCATTGTCTGGAAATGTTTGTGAACTGTGGTAGCACAGTGAGCATTGTTAATGAAACAAATGAACCATATGATGTGGTTTAAAATAACAGTGTGTTATACCTCCGTATGTGTGTGTGTGGGGGGGGTGATCACAGGTAGTTTTACAAAGCTTTACATGCTCATCTTGAAAATATAAAATAAACCTACTTATTCTTAAGATTAAGTTCTATGTTGTCTTTTGTCTTAAATCATATGTTCCTATTCTTCAGTTTCAGTCTCAAACCTGAGCTTGTGTGCCAAATGTCCTGAATATGCTTCTACATAAAAAGTCCTCAGTTAATGAATACCAACACAGGTATTAGGACAGATCAGCGCCCTGCAGCGAGACAGAAACTCTCATGAACTTCCAGCCATGTGATTTGTACATAAATGTTGTTTTGACAGGATGCGTCTATTTACATGGTGACCTTATTATGCTGCAAGTTAAGAATAGACATGAAAGTCTATCTAGACGTCAGCAGTCAGAGGCAATGAATGTCTTTCTTTTTGAATTTAATTAACCCAGAATGTGGAATTTGCCACAATTGAGAAAAGCAGTGTTGTTAATGCGTGACGCTGTGAAGGTTCTGCTGTATCATTTTGTCTCGGTGTGCACTGTGTCTGTCCATCTGTTTACTGCTCACATTCCAGCAAATAATAACTTTTGCATGTCTGCCTTTTGTTGAAATTTAAGCATATTTAAGTGTTGATTTGATTCAAGGACATTGAAAATGTGGTTATGACACAGTGAATGTATTTTTTGGTAGCAAAAAGAAAAATACATATCAGAATGAAGAAATAACACATAAAAATCTCATACAAAATATCTCATAAAAAAATTCAACTCTTCAAGGGAACTTTTATTTCAGTAGTGTTTCTGACAAAACTTAGGAAACAGTTGTGGCACATTTAACATCTCAACATGTTTTCAATAAACATCTGAAACACCATTTGGTAGCAGATTTCACTGTTTCATTCCACATGGGATCTGGTATATTAGCTACCACAAGGTCTGAGATTCCTTTTACAAGTGGAATGATGTGTCTCAGATGATCCAAGTCAAATAAAAGTCCAGAATTAGAATCATTAGACGAACAGGGTTTTTCCAGACTGCTAAATATAAAATGACTTTTCCAGATGTAATAGGAGTCAACTGTACAGTGGTGAGCTTTAAACAAAAACCTTCTGTATATACACAACAGGAAAGAACAATTAGAATTAGACACAATATTGAGATGAACAGTGGTTTTATCCAAAACACAGGGAACACCAGTGATCTGCTAAATATCAAGAATATACTGCATATCTGTATTTGAGTCACAGGTTTCAATGTTATGCAAAGATCACAGACATTCATTCACTCACACAAGCACTGATTAACACAAAAAAAAATTGTCATTTTATGTGTAACTATAGCAAAAAAGAAATAACACATAAAATTGATGTTCCAACTGAGAAAATGATAAAGAGCTTCTACTTTGTGTTCCCAACAGAGGGGACAATGTACTGTCAAATAACAGTTCAGATTAAAGCAGAAGGTCGTCGACGACTATCATGTTCACCATAGAAACTTTTTATGAGTGGATCCTAACTCGTGTGACGACTGATCCAATGGGTCATTGTTCTATTTCTAAAAAAATCCCTGTCTCGTCTGTGGTGCTAGACCATCCCAGAGCAGGTTATTCCAGGAAGTCATTTCACACCGAAAGGAAACATGCTGGCACTGTCACAGACTTTTACTTGTTGTTTTTGTACACACTGAGCAGATGAGATCCATGAAGTGACTTTAGAACCTGTTGAGAACTATTTAAGTCAGTTAAGTTTAATTCCGATAATATCACGTCTATCACTCTAATATTCACAGGATTAAACCTACGGGTTTAAAGCATTTGCAATAAGAATTTGGTCACTAATTGACATGGATTATGAATATGTACTGTATTGTATAAAATGTCATCACATCATGAAACAAATAAGATAATTGGCTCCCATAACATGAAACTGAAAAGCCAGAGAGCATCAGCATCATCAGCAGACAGACATAGCGTATTATAGCGTATAGCCCATTAATGGACAAGACACCAAACAGAGATGTAATCATGGAACATAGAGGATAAGGCACTGTAGATTCTACATACAACTATTGTTAAAACTCTTAAAACATCTTGACATTAACTTCACTCAAGGAAACTGTAAAAGATGACACGTCATTTCACGCAACAGCCTTCACATTCATAAACTAGTCTGTACATAGTAGAAACATGATTTCATGAGATTCATTCTGTCAACGATTTAGAGCCGAGATAGCAAAAGAGGAATGGAACATACACACAGTAAAAAATATGAGCTCACCACAGACAGCATAAAAAATAGAATTTCATGTTGGGTTTTTTTAAACCAGATAACATTTCTTCATAGTTTACACATTCTTCATTTGAACAGAGTATTCGTTGTTGCATGTGATTCATTTCGAATGGCCTTCAGTGTCCATTAATACAGATTTATTTAAAGGAATATCACCCTGATCACAGGCAAAGATATGTTTGAGCCCATGTGTGTCTAAAGATGCTAATCTAGCTAAAATGTAATGATGATATACATAGTAGTGACAGTACTGATGCTCAGTGGTCATGTACTAAACTGTAATGGAGATGATTCAGTTCAGCTGCTGTGTGATTATTCTGAGGAGGGGTCACAGCACAAAAGCCTCCACCACATTATGTTCTGGACGTAATGTACAGCAGCAAAGCAGATATTTCCATATGCAAGTCTGCAAGCAACTTACAGAGTCAATGATTTGTGAAGACTGAACAACGCAAAACGATGAGATGATTCCGGAAAGAAAAAAACATCAAATAGCCACGTCCCTGATGCCATTCACCTGCAAAACAGAAAAAAACCCTCTGTTACAAAGTATGTTACTGTCCACATCGTGAGGAGGAAATATGTTCGCCAACGAGTCTGATCTGATCTGTATGTGAGGAATGTCAGGTAAACAGGACATGTCTTCCTTTGAGGAAATGGTCGTGTGTTGAGGAACAATTGAAAGGACGGAAGGGTGAACCCCATATGTCGACACTGCATTTGTACTAAAACACATCTATTTAATGTCTGTGTACATCTCAAGATTTTCTGCACAATAGACTACATATAAAAGGATGTAACATAATGGAAATACAACAACAGCAAACATTAGTAAAACACATTTTAAGACGTATTTAAAAAGTAGATCCCAACAACCATTACATAAAGGTAAAAACATTTTTCTTTCAGTCCAATATTGATGTGTTCGATAAAGTCAAACCCATGCAGGTAAATACTTTGATGCTTCTATACATACAGAACCACCATACACTGCCATTCAAACATTCGGTGGTCACTTTTTGTTGATAACATTCTAGATGTTGTTAATGTGGTAAATGACTGTTCCAACTGGAAATGGCTGATTCTCAACACCGACGGCATCCCCAGCATGAGACACTGGCACTAGCATACCTTGGCCTACCGGGATTATGTGACTATTTGCGCAATCAGAAGGTGTCAAAACAGTCTCTGAAAGCTGAGAAATGTCACTTGGTTCCCCTGCCTGGGGTAAAGAAGGACCTAGGAGAAAACGTTGATCGGTTCCTGAAAGGTGTGAACAGCCAACTTGGATGTGAAGTGCAACTTCTCAACTTCCAGGAACCGACTTTTTCTCCTTCTCACTATTGCTTCTTTTCTCCTTTACTTAGCTCCTTCTTCATACCAGGTAGAGGAGCCTCACTAGTGTGCAGCATCTGTGCTTTCAGTTCAGTTTTCTGACAGCGCAAATAGTTGTGTAATTACGGTACTCCAAAGTATGCCAGCAGGAATGCATTGGCAGCGATACCACTGATATTAGAAGGTTAACAGAATATCTTCATTGGTGTACCGAGTTCATTTCCAGCATCACTCATCTGTGCTGAGGATACATTGTCTTAGCCCATTGTGTTAAAAGGCTAGAAAACATACATTTTCTGGGTGACCCCAAATTTTGTAAAGACAGAAGATTGTGATTCCACATGTCTTGAGGGACAAACCTGTAGTTGACATCAAACAGAGTGGAATCATCCTCATCGTCATTCTCCTCGTTCAGAGGGGCCATCTCCACGCGTTCTGCAGGTGTTGTGATAATGTCATATTTTCGCGTTTTCCTAATTCGCCTGCCAGATCTGTGGGAGGGAAAAAACATGTTGGACATTAAATCACATTTTTGAGGCTGACTGTGAGTGTCTTTCTTGATGTTTGAGTTGTTTGTCAACTCCAAACAACTTTTGTTCTCTGCTCCTTTTCCTCCTCCATCAGCCATCTGGACAAATGAAGTGGCATTTGACATTTATTTATTCATCCACTCATGTTCAGCTCATTAGAAGTCACAAAGCACGATTGTTCAATTTTGGGCCTATATATTTGAATAATAATAACATGTTTGACAATATCATTTTGTCCGTACAGTGATTCCAGTGTTTGTTCATAGTTATTTATTTCCTCTGTTGAGCATGTGAAATGTAGAAAAAAATATATAGAAATAACAAATGGTAACAGGCTTTCATCACACAATAAATGGTAACAATCTGTAATAACGTTGTCTGCTGCCATAAGTGAATGTCAGGTTATTTACAGACCGTCTGACAATGGTCCACATGGTCAATGTGACTGATAATGATACTTAGAGTCAGTGTGTTCCTGCTTCTGTCAGAGGCTCTGGGGAATAAAAAAACACACCACTTCATGATGGAAACAAGCAGTATGTGCTGCCCAAACATGAAACGTGACAAAATAAACCCTTTGTGGTTTGTGAAAAATATACTTGGGAATTCAATGAAATATATTTACTTTATCAATTTATCAGAAAAAGATGATTTATTGGTCGAGAACTCGTGCTCCACCACCAGCCTGATGCAATAGTACCACAATGCCACAAGAACACTTAACAGGATGTATTATATACAGGTGCATCTAAAAAAATACAATATCATGGAATATTTATTTGTTTTCCCAGTAATCCAGTAATGAAATTCAAACAGTAAAACTTTAATATATTCAAAGTTCAGAAAACATTAACTGAAATATTAAAACATCTATTATCTCAGATTTGAGATTTATGGTATTTAAACTATATAATTTGTGGTTTAGACAACCTGACACTAAGTATTGTAATATCTATAGATACAGTTTTAGTTGCGTTTTCGTTTACATATAATGAATGGAGAAAATACACGGTTTACCATGAGTTTTCCACGATGTTCCAGTTTGTTCAGACGCACCGTAATGTGTTTGTGTATGAAGGCATGAGTCAGATGAACTACCTACCTGACGATCTTGATCACCAGACATGTGATGAGAACAGCTGTCAGCAAGAAGATGCAAATAACAATGTTTTTCAGAGTTGGGAGATGCGTCATTAGAGATGAAATCCGGGAACCCATGGCAGCATCCGTCATATTGTTCGCCACCCGGTCCTGGTGGATGATCGCCGCTGATGATGCGTTGAGGTGCGCGGCGGTTGAAGGGAGAGTCGGCGGTTCGCCGCTGACGCTCCAGGCGGCCGCGACCACACAGACCAGCGCCACATTGAACGTCACCATGGTGCCGAACGAAAAGAACGCAAGAGGACAAATGTCTGTTTCGCCTGATTAGCTGGAACGACGACAGCTGTCACATTATATTTGATCGGTTCATCACTGTCAGATGTGTGAGGTGCCAAAGTCCATCGCTACTCGTCCAGGCTGTTCCTAATGGCGGACCTCTCAGTGACAATTTGCATTTGATCAAAACGAGTTTCTCTTCAACTGAGTAAAGGCAATTCCTTCCTGCATTAGGGATTCGTGTGCAGAGATGGGGATTATCCGCCTCCGGAAGAGGATGCCGCTGCCCCCCTGCTGGCCGCTGCTGCTCGTCGCCCCCTGCTGGCAGCCCCCGGTGCTGAGGGGGAACGTTATGTGGGCTGCTGCCGCCTTCAGGGTGCCTCGTTTTTTCAGCTTCTACAGGCCTACAGGCCTAAAAGTCCTCATTTTTTGAACTGTTACTTTGGCTTCTTTGGTCGATAGAAATAAGCAGCAGAGTAATTGAGAGAAATAAGTAATTCTAAACACGTTTGTATGGAACATTTCACATATGTATCACAACAACCAAGCAATGCTTCGAATATGGTTCTAATTACTATTATTTGTTAAACTGTTTAGTTCCCCTGTTCATCTGTGAGAGCAAATGCCAGTGTTCTCAATGTACATACTGAAGGGCAACGTGAAGGAGAGACAACCATTCACACATACGGGCAATTTAGAGTGACCAATGAACCTTAATATGCTTTGTGAGGTGGGAGGAAGCCAGAGAACCCAGAGAGAACCCAAACAGACAGAGGGAGAGCATGTAAACACCACAGAGAAAGATCCCAGATCAGGAATTGAGGTCACTATGAGGTGACAGTACAAACCACTGCTCACCGTATTGCCCCAGATGACTACAGCACATATGTGTTAAAAAAAGCTAATTAACTGCAAAGTCAGAAATAATAAGAAAGTCCAAATGTGGCATTTAGGGACATAGCTAATGTAAACTAAGACGCTGTGGGTGCCTTTATCTTTATCTTATCACATATTAGTACTATAACCTTGAAAACCGCTGAACTGAAGGGACACCGATAAAGTCTTATATTTAAGATTTGAGGTTAACTCACAGCTGACATATTCCCCACAGAATCGGAAGGCATCATTTATTTTGTTTGAGAACACAAAGTAGAGTAGAGCATGCATATTAAAAGAATTACAGGTGCTGGACTAGCAAGTAAACCAACTTTCAAAAAGAAGTTGCACACTGTAGTAGCTCTTCAACTGTGTCATTTGTTTGCCCATGGGCAATAGCGTTGACCTGTTTATGTGTCAATATTTCTACAAGCACCTCTCTTAAAATATTCATAAAGTTTTCTTTAGATATACATTTTTATGTTATTTTCATGTCAAGCTCTTATTTACTGATTTTATGTTTTATTTTATTAATTTCTTTTCTAACTTGCATTCCTTATCTTTTTAGTAGATGTACAGTATACTGTACTTTAAACCTGAATACTTGACTAAAGGAGCCTGCATAAGAATTCCTGTGTTCCTTGAACATGTTTGTGCATGCACACATGAAAAAACAAAAACCTTGAATTCTTGAATCCTTGACCTCAAAAGACATCCATAGTCTGTCATCAGGAGTACCACAGGCAAAGAGACCATGTTTTACTCCCCTAGACAGAGGTAAAAAGCAGATTTCACTCCCACAAATACACTGCAATAATCACTGTTAGTGGTGGACGTGCACTTGCAACGGCATTCGAAAGAAAATGACTTATTCATCTGCAAAGAAACAGACATTTAAGTTTTGTCTATTTGGTCCTTCTCTCTACAGCTTCTATGTACTGTGTGTGGCTTCTCCAGTGTTCCTGGGAGTGTGCGTGTTTAGATGATTAGAGCCCACCAGATGGCAGCACAAAATAACCTCAGGCTTTTGTTCTGTATCTGTGAGTAGATCAATTAGTTATACCACAGCTTACATTATGAATAGATTAATACTATAGTTGCAGATGAGCCTATCTGTCATTCTCTGCCTCAAAGTTCCTTTGTGGCTTTCTCTCAATTTTACAGAACTGTAAAATTGGTGGTGGAAATTTCAGTCGTCACATGGGAAGATTAAATTTTCAGCTGCCGGGGAATTTCACATTCAGAGAGGACAACCTTTGTACAGAGAAATAGAATTAAATGTCACAGAAGCAACCAAATGTCACTGTTTTTATGCTTTCATTTTGGTGATACCTATGGGTGAAAAAAAAGTCCAGTTTATACTGCAATATTTTTTTCTTTTTTTGCTGTCCTGGTATTCACATGAGTAATCAGTGATTAATGTGGAATCTTAGAGTCCACAGCAACTTGTAGATGGTGTCTGACTGGCTATGAAAAGAGTCTGTGTTCTCATATTCACTGTCAAAGTTCATTTGCAAAGCAACATATCACACCCGTGAATGCAGTCCTGTCTGTTCATATTGCTCTATTCTAGACTGTGACTATCTATCTATCTATCTATCTATCTATCTATCTATCTATCTATCTATCTATCTATCTATCTATCTATCTTTGTCTTGTACCTCCATATGGAGGTTGTACCTTCTTGCCTTTGTGCCATAGAATGTAATATGATAGAAGAGAAGAGAAGAGAAGAGAAGAGAAGAAAAGAAAAGAAAAGAAAAGAAAAGAAAAGACAAAAAAGTCAGGTCATTCAGGTCATTTTCCATGTTACATGTATTCTTTGATCAATCAAGC
>CAAKHB010008127.1:111015-122309 GCA_901007665.1 Aeoliscus strigatus
AAAGTTCATTTGCAAAGCAACATATCACACCCGTGAATGCAGTCCTGTCTGTTCATATTGCTCTATTCTAGACTGTGACTATCCATCTATCTATCTATCTATCTATCTATCTATCTATCTATCTATCTATCTATCTATCTATCTTTGTCTTATCTTTGTACCTTCTTGCCTTTGTGCCATAGAATGTAATATAATAGAAGAGAAGAGAAGAGAAGAGAAGAGAAGAGAAGAGAAGAGAAGAGAAGAGAAGAGAAGAGAAGAGAAGAGAAGAAAAGAAAAGAAAAGAAAAGAAAAGAAAAGACAAAAAAGTCAGGTCATTCAGGTCATTTTCCATGTTACATGTATTCTTTGATCAATCAAGCAAGGAAAGTCATAACATGGAGAAATATACATACACATACAGGATGTCATGCAGAGCAGGCTATGTGTTGGTATTTTTTTGCAAAGTGTAAAAGCTTCATTCTCAAATAGACAAATAGACAGGAAAAATGCTGTTTTTAGAATCTAATATCATGGCACAGGTTTGTGTTTATGCTTCCATGCTCAAACAGTGTGTCAGTAAGGCTATGTTTACTTCACTTGCAACGACTGTCCTTACAATGCACTTCTACTGTCCTCCTGTTGCTAGGCTGAGGATCTTTTTATAGAACTCTTCCCGTGCAGAGAGCATGCGCTGTGGGGATGAACGTGCCATTGGCCAGTTACTGGGGAGGAGAACATTCCACAGACAAGCCAACAAAACCTGCACTGACTGATCAGCAATTCAAAATGTGTGGCTTCAAATTACTCATACAATTAATATAATGAATTTTAATGCAGGTTTGTTTTGCAATTTGTCTGCGTTTGGCCTCTGGCAATGGATTCATGTTCAGGAACAAGAGCCCCAACTCACCTAATTGGTGCAACAATGAGTAAAAGTCAACTTTAAGTGAAATAAATACAAATTCAAGCTTTAGTGTGCCACTTTTCATAGTTTTTCTCTAAATGTGACTGAATGTGGGAATTTCATCAGTCCTGTAATGGTGACAGATGGCTGGCATTTCTTCAAGTCAAATTGACATGTTTCGGTTGATTTATCATATAGTCTTGTTTAAAACATGAAGCCAAATACTATTTTTAAAAAATGTTCAGGCCATTTGCAGTCATGTTTAATGTTATTAATGAGCTCCTTTGGCGTGAACTCCATAAATGTACGTGTAGCTGTCCCATAGTCAAAAAACTAAACAAAAAAAAACACGTCCTTTTATTAGTTTGCTGATTTACTGCTGTTTGTCTGCGCATTGCAAGCACTGTTTAAACCTGATTTGGCGAGCAGGGATCAGTAATTATATCGTTCTAGATTCAGGCAGCCATTGCTACGTTAGCTAGCTGTACGAGGCAGGAGAGGAAGTGGAGTGTGGCTTCGTTACGTTGAGAGCAAAGTGGGCAGAGCCGCTGAAGGATATGAACCGGGCGGGGAGGCGGAGAGGAGGACACACGCAACACACCAGCGAGGCAGCAAGTCCGACGCGGAGAGGGCTCACAGCGATGTGGCCGAAAAGCCAACAAAGACGCAGAAAAACACCCCGACATTCGGCCAGGGCCCAGGCAGATGACGGAGGTTGAACACGACTTGGAACATGGGTAAGAACATACCAGAATCATACACTGGTAGCTGAGAAATGCGGCTCGCAGAGGAGGCAATATGGTGGAACGAACGACAGCCAGGCGCAGTGTTGTAAAATGGCCATGGTGCGCTGTCCTCGACAAAGAAAGAAAACGGCAAAGACGATGGAAATGATCATAGTAATCGTTAAAATACACGAAAATTGTGTGTTTGCCATCGACGTTTCATGACAAGTCGGTTTATATCGGACAAGCTACATTTGTTCTCGTCCTGTAACGAGATATTTTAACCTACGCATTTTAAATTTGCTTTGTCCTTGAACGAGCAAATGCCCTTGTGTTGTTTATTCGACTAAAATTGCAAAATGAGCGAATGTTTTGTTTTCTAACCCATGTTATGAGACTTTATGACCTTAATACAACAAGTTTAAGTGTTATTTTCTTATTTTTCATTATGGTTGTTTTTTGATGATTTTCATGGAATACTGGTTTAAAAAATATTCAAATAAATCGATTCCCCCCCACACAGTCATTCAACAAAGTATACAGATGGAGTTTTTAAGATGCTTTAAGCAGCTGTAAAATGTTTAACACTCAATACTTTTAAATATTAAAAACACATATGCAGTAGACGTAAAAAGCTTAAAACATGTTCATTTACTAGGATCCATTTACTGTAAACTTCAACTGGCTTGGTTTATTTGTAAATGATGTTCTATATGGTAAAAAACCTTAGTTATATTTCGAAATAAAAAATAGGGTGTTGGCTTTTAACCCTTCAGGGTAGTGAAGGCTGAAGTAACTAAAATATACATAAAGAAAAAGCTTTTCTGTGTTACATTAAACACACAAAATACTTACATATTTTTGTCAAAAGGCATGAAGAACATTTTAGAGAACCGAAAATGTTCTGTCAACATTATATCAAGAAATACACAATGTTTTATACAGTTTCTTGACTGGGGTTATTAATTTGGCCACACCTAAACGCCAGTACTACTCGTAATAAAATATTTTCTGTTATGTTTTCCAATGAATGTGTAACCTAAACTATGTATTGGAAAATAAGGTATAAAAGATTAATACAACGCTACACTAAACCAAAATGTTATGTTAGAGGTATTCTCTATCGGGGTTTGCTGTTAAGGTATTAAACGTCAGAGATACGCATATATTCCAACAAAATATGCGCCCACATTTTAATGTGTTTTTCATTATGTTAATGTTTTGAGCAATCAAATAAAAATACAATGAGAAAGATTTTGATCAGTTTGTCTTTTCTCCAACTGTGCACATTAATAAAAACTTTTGTATTCTATAGGGTTCTGATGTTCAGATTTACATGTTGCGGGAAAGACCGTTGAAGATCGCCCGACCCTGGCAAACAGGTATGTCTTTTTTCACCAGTTTTTGTTGTTTCCCGCCTCACCAGCGTTTACCACCAGATCCATACAGCCAGTAGGGTGTGCTAATGTTACTTGTCTGAACCACTTTTTTCTATTTTGAAGGGAAGACGTTTAGCTACACAGGAGTGGTGGAATCATGGGGACTCGTATCTCAATGTGAGCTTTGTAAGTATAATTTTATTGATGGGTATCTGGTGAATATTGCTTCAATCTAGTGTAGGAAAAGCTTCATTTTTGTGCTATCGCTTAAACGTCCTCATCAAGATAATTAAATTGTATTGCTTATTGTAGATTGTGCACGTCAGTTTTTTGTCTTGCTCAAACAACACTTCTGCCCCCTAGTGATGCAGTGACAATGAACACGCCCATTGCAAGTTATAACATAGCAAATTAATTAACTATGAAAACAATATTTCAAAGTCAGCGTTTTGATAATATGTCCTTAAAGATATTGTTAAATATGTCAAAACACTTGCGCATACCGCCCAGTTTTGCATTTTGTGGTGGACAGTCAAAAAATGCACCCACACATGTTCATAATAATCATGTGCCCTGGAGTTGTTTATATTATTTGCTCACTTCATTTTGACATTTGTAACTAGTTGTAAATTTGAAAATATCATCGGCGTTTAAAACTCTACTTTTGACGTGTTCGTTAGTGCCGTGTTAGAATTGTACCATAGCTAGTCCTGTATCTCTGATCTAAGTTATTTCATCGGTGATTAGGACTTGACATCCTCATTAGCAGCAGGGCTCTTTGAGCTTTTCGTTTAAAATAGTTTCACTTGTACAACACTATTGAGGTTGGTGATCTCGCGTTTCTAAACACGACCAAATTCAGTGTAGATGGTGTGGAATCAGTCTTGGGCAATATTACTCATTTGGTAATACTACTGTGAAGAACTGTGCGAATAACGCTGCTCTGCTAGTTAAACTGATTAAACAGTTGTACCAGACAGGCACATTTATTTATGGACAAACACATTTTATGGAAATGAGGATACACTTATGGAACAACGAAAGTTACTAGTAGCTAAAAAAGCGCATTTTACATTGTATAGGCAAAACACAAATAAGACTGATAAAACTATTCATGAACACCAAAAAACACATGTTTGGATCTCCACATGTCCTGCTACAAAAACTGATGACAAACCCGAGGCTAGTGCCTTTCTAGAGCTGGCCCCTAAAAAACGTCTAAAACACACCCAGCCCACACCATCAACTACACATCTTCTGTTATTTGGGGAGAGGATCACCATGACCATTGTTACCTACAAGAAAAGAATTACCATTGCAGTAATTTGGACTGGTCATGTTGAATGAAGGTAAACATTTCACCCAACTTCTAGGATACATCTAATCACACATTCTTAAAAATGCTGATCATGTTAAGTGTGACAGCTACAATTGCATAATTTGTTCTTTTGTTCAATTTAATGACAGCTGCCATATATTGTGTTTATTTTCTTGAATTGCATGTAAAATCTGAATAGGATTGTCAAGATTAGGTGTCTTTTTCCATAAAAGGGATTTTAGAACATTCACTAGTTCCGTTATTACTTTGGAAAGAAATCACTTCATCACATTCAAATAATAGCTCAGTGGTACACGTCCTGTCACGCCAAAGATCCTAATTCCCTTTATAAGAGTTAATGCCAATGATATTGAGTGATCCGCTTTACTGGCTGTGTGTGAATTTGGATTTTCATTGTTTTCTCATCTCTTCCGCAGAGGAGACATGGACTGGTTTGAAGAATTTCAAATGCTGAAAAAGTGAAGACAGCACTGTAAGTTTCATGTTTGATGAAAATGTTTAGGCCACAAAAACAAAAGATGATCAGAATTTGACTTCAAGTCTCCCTTTTACTTTGATCATTGAAAAAGATATAGTTGTGATCCTGTGGACATTAGCAATGCTGTTTCCTTTTGCTAAATCATAGAGGACAGGTCAGTATTAGGGATTATTACCATTGGGAATTATTTTATTCCACTGTTGTATTTGAAACTTTTTCGAGCTAAGATGGTGATTTTGAACTTTGGACAAGTGGAAATTAACCCTGTAAGAGTAGAATCAGGGATTTCTGGATTTGGTTTTCTTGTTTTCTCTGAACACGGGTAGGCTTTGCATTTAAGGTGTGGCTTTCCATTGTTTGTCAAGCTGACTCATGATTCACTCATTCTTGTCAGTTTACCTGAAAATACCATCTCTGAAAGTCAATTGGTTTACTTGCTCTGTAAAATGGCTGTGCTATAATAAAGTATAAATAAAATAGAGCTAACACTATGACAATAAGTTGGATGTACCTGCCCCCTCTTCATTTATTTAGGGTTTACATTTCCGTATTATGGGAATATGTTACATGTAGAGTTGTTACATGAGATGAGTCACGGTACTGCTAAACACCTCCAAAAAACAACTTTTGTTCACATTCTTGAGTTTGATGCACTGATACTTTAAAGTACTACATGCGCACATACATTCACTTACTGCTGTTGATGCTGTAGCTTAGTTAACATTTTATTAACTTTAGACCATCTTGCTCATGTAAGTTTCAGGTTGTAGACTGTGAACATCAGGCAGCCATTGAAAGGTGGAGTGTTTCTGCCGACAGTGCAAATGGGTGGCTTTTACTTCAATTAGTTCATATTTGAACTATTCACAATCCTTAATTGTCAAACACAAACACATTAGATGATTCCGTCATTTTCAATCCTGTAGCTTGAGTGCTTGACATGATGTTGATTAGAATGACTAAGATACCGTCAATGAGTTGCTTGGTAAGTCGTTGCTCTCGTGTTCTTTTGTTGGGCAGTCATGAGTTGGGTTGGTTGATTCTGACAGTTATTCTAAGCAATTTAATCTTAATATAGCTCCAGCATTGTGTTTTCATTATCAGTGTCTTGCTGTTTGATTGTTAATATTATTATAATTATTATATGTATACAGCACAGTGACTTTGCCTTAGTTCTCACTTATTGTGCCCGTGATGGTCAGTTGTTGAATTGTTGGAGTAATTACATTCTTCCTCATTTTGATGGTTTCCTTAAATAAATTGAACTATCTATAATATATAATAATAAATAAAAAAGACAAGGAAAAGAAACTTGTTACATTACGCCAAGAATACTCACTTAAGCTCTTCTGTCAAGTGAAACATTTCGTACGATGAATACAATGTTACATGAGTGGTTGGAACATTAGTAATTAAAACAGCCTTTGACACTCATCTGGTTTATCAACCTGCCCTCACCTGGCGAAATGTTCATGACAGCATTTCAGCTACAACATATGGAGACAGATACTTAGTAAAATGTGTGTATTTAAAGTGTATACCTTGAAAATGCTTGTTTGATAATTCCACAAGTGCAGTGCTAACTTGCACATTTGAAAGCTAACCATTTATGTAGCATGCCTTCTTGAAATTCTGGATAGTGAGTCATTGGTCTTTTATCTTGCATTAAAGGCTTACAACCCTTTCCTTCTTTTTTACATCCCATCAAGACCCCATTCAACTGGATTTTGCTGACGTGGACAGCGTGGTTTAACGCGAAGATATCAAGTGACATGGCAATTAGCCAGATTTATGACAAGATGTAACCTTTTTTGACTGGATTTTCAAATATGGATTTGTTTTTTACAACATGGACATTGGAACACCTTTTGACAGCTGACTGAGTAGTGGAGTTGTTGAAAAATGTCACTGTTTTTGAAGCGCTTAAAATAATTCTTTGTACATTTGGTATTCAAATGTTTTTAATAAAGTGTATGTCATTTTTTTCTGAATTTGTTTCATTGGCGTATTAATCTGCTATTAACAAATGTTTTACGCAGTAATACTGAAGAACCTGAGGTTTCGTGGATCTGTAATTCGTTTTGGATGTACCTGGACAGACTTCAAACTATGTAGAGCTTCGATGGCGATTGCGTGTGGATGCAAACGTGGTTGTATCTATTTCTTTTTTTCCCCATTTTTATTATTTTTAAGTTATTTGTCCAGTCTGAACAAGCTAGCCCTTTATTTCACACTCCAAACCGACAGGGGGCGACATTTCAAAGTCCAGTTGTTTAGCCATTGGCTCCTACTTGCATGGATGGGTGAAACTTAGCTAGCCGTCAATTTGCAATCAAATACTCAACTACAGCCACAAGCATGGGACGTTCAGTTATATTGCATCACTGAAGTCAAAATGTATTTCCTACGTATGGTTGCTGGTGTTAGCTGCTTCTTCCTCGTATTACTGCAGACTGGAACATCGTGGGGACTCTTACAAATCTGTATTCTCCGCCATGGCTCAAGAGAACAAGAATTAACGAAAACTTGATTAAGAAGTTTCCCAGCCTGGTACCTTTTCACACTACAATGAGTTGCAGAGCACTCTTTTCCGCAGTACATCGCTCGTGACTCACTATTGCCTCTTGAGGCGCAAAGAGGTATTACGTAACGAGGCTGGTGCTAGCTTGTTCAGACTAAAATTATCCCCTCAGAATATACCCCATAAAATAAATTTGTTGACTTGATTGATGACACAATGATGTTTCATGATTTGCTAACATTCTATTTAATTATTCCTGATGTTAAATAATCAAATTATTGTATTACAAGAAATATTTAAGGCTGCATACGAATGGGTATAAGGGACGTGACCAGAAATGGTTGCCAAAAGCTTTCTAAAATGGTTCCTAGTTCTTCCTGTCTGAGCAGGAAGTGATGTAATTGCTGCAAATTATATTCTTTATCATCCTGTTTTCAAATCTAAACAAATTGAGAGGACAGGTTTAACATTCATTCTTGTGTTATGGGTTTAGTAATATTTGGAAGTTTATTGGAAAGTTAAACGTAAAAGATAATAAAAGGGGAGGGACTTGAACATCACCTGAGTGTTGGGTAAATGGAAATAACGTCAATCAAAGGCAAAGCTTTCAGAGCTAGGAAGGAGCTCTAGATGGCGGCTGAGCCTTGGGAAGGGTGCCATGGGCTTTCGTCAGACAGTTTTTCGGGCCTGTTTTTCGATTGAAACCTGTTCTATTGGATTATAAATTCTTGCTTTTGTGTTGCGACTGTTGTTTTATGTGGAATTGTGGCGTTTCGTGTGGGTTTTCGGGCTGTTTTTCCGTGTTAAAGAAGCCGTCTGCGCTGAGAGAGGGCTGGTCGTTGTTTTCCACCCAGGCTCAGGCAGTCATGGCGAGCCTCCATTTTTAGTGTGCCGCCTGCCTGTGTCTCAGCCTGACAGCAGATCCTCTCCGCGAAGGCCTTGTTTCTAAAACAAGACTATTTGTTAAGAATTATTTTGTTATTATTTTTCTGCAATTTGTGATATTAGAGTCGGACAATTATGTAAACCGCTACACGACGAACGCGAATATAATAGTAAACTTACAGGCAAGCCTTTCCTCCACATCGAATCGGTATGTTTACATTCTTTAATGATCAAAATACTGCTTTTCCCCCGTTCATCTTTAAATTCGTTTTTTTGCACTACATCTGATGACGCAGTTAGAATTAATTGCTTGCGGCTTTGTCCATGGATTATATTGAAATGGATGCATCAGATATTCATCTTAATGTAACCGCACCTGTCATTGTTTAAACTATTTGATAGTTTTAATGCGAATAATGATCGTTGAATCTTTCGATTTAATGCTCTTTTCTCCTCTGTTGCACCGCCTGGGATTTAGCTGCCATCAGAGCAAAGGCAATCGTATTGGACCTGTATGATAGTTAATGCTTCCTGTAACTTTTTGACAGTAAATACCAGGACAAGAGCTCTTAAAGATTTTTTTAGATTCTGCGATGATGAAGAATAAAAGTAAAAAACAAGAGGACGAAGGATCGACTCGCAGCAATGCATCAAGGTATGATCCATATATTATTTTTTACATTTTCATGTCTGTCTGGATTGTTTACCTCGTCAAGCGTGGTTGCTCACCTGTGTGTACACTTTCGACGGGTTGTTCATGAAGTGCACCATGTGTCATGAATGACCTTGCTATCGTTTAATAGCCACACCCTGATTTTACTTGCATTTCTTGTACTCAATACCAAGGTTTCAGGCCTGTGTTAGGGGATCATTGTCCACATGATGGGTTGGACTGAAGGAAAACGAATTTGTCCCTCTACTATGCTGCTCATATTTCCCATCGCTATCGTGTAATGTGACCTTGTCTGACTAGTTTCTGCTGCATTGCACCATTTTATCGTTGTTCCTAAACAATGCATAGCTTTATGTTCAGAAATGTGCAGTCCTATATACAACTGAAATACAACTTTAGTTGCGTTTAGCTGAAACATTTTGTCACATTACTTAACTTTTTAGTTCTCTCACTTATGTCCAGTGTTCATCACAATTGAGAATTTAAAAAAAAATCCCCTTCATGTCATTTCTGCTCATTCAAAAATGTTAACTTTGTTTTACTTGATATAATTGGACTAGCCTTAAAACGGTATGTATTCATTTGTTATGAACTTTGTGTCATAACTGTTCAACAATTTTAGACTCCAATCTATATTTGTTTTCAGGGGAGTTCTATTTTTACCATTTGTGGGTCCTATATGAATGGACAGCTGCGAAGTTATCAGCACACTGAATGTTTGCAATTTGTTTAAAGATCTTCCTTCACCTACAAACAATGATTTCATCATTGATTAAATAAATGTATATGTTTATATTCCATGTGTATGTCTTTGTAACAACAAATAAGGTAAACGCCCCCTTTTGACTTATTTATAGACATTTTGACTGATGTGACATTTTAATCTGTCTAAACAATATTCAAAGCTCTGGCCAGTTGTTAATTCATAACAGGGTGACATTCACAGTCTTGTTTGCCTTCTTACATCCATGTTTAATACTTGCCAGTGTGTTTATATCCTCAGGTATTCTTTTGACCAATAAAGATGTTTTTGAAAACTAATATCAGATTATTTGCGTGTTGTGAGGATTGCAGAAGTCACACAAGAGCCTTGTCATAATCGCAGGGAAGATGTGAGTGTGCAGGGCATGAGTTTGAAGTTGTTTTTTTTTAACATGCCATGATGCTTGTCTGCCTTTTTAATGTTTCTTCACTTTTATGCTTAAAACACTAAAATTTGGATGGTGAACTGAAGTAACATGCTAATCACATACTCTATTAATCCCTCAGGGTTCATTAAAAGCACTTTACAACTTTGCAGGTTGCATCACACTTGTAGTTTTTTTATGTGGAGTACCGGCAGCCATTTTAGTATTGGAATGAAATATACCCGCTTCTCGATATTAGTTTAACTTTCAGCCAGTGATACGTCAGCACAGTGAGAATAGGGAGCAGCAACGGTAACAGCCAATGTGGACACATATTGCTCACATTTATCACAAAATGTCCTTTTTAAACTCAGTACACGTCGTCTTTGATCTCAAAATGGCCCGTGCTTCGCCTGCCCTGCGCAGCCGGTTCTCTTCTCTGTTGCATTCGAAAGTCCACGACTGGAGGAGGAACAGGAAGAGTTCAGGCGACAGGCAATGTGAGCTGTGCGCTGCTATTGGCTAGATTCGCTCTGAGCAACAGCTCAGCCAATAGTAATTTGAGATTATGTCTGTGTCCCGCCCTTCTCTGACGTCAGTTAAGCGGAAAGAGATTTTCACTTCCGATGTTGCTCAGTGAGAGTTGAAAATTCACCAGCGAAAGCTAACAATGTCATCCCCTGTCGTTGAAATGTCGCCTTTACCAATTCATATGAAGCGGAAGAAAATGGATGGATGGCATTTATATGAAATGGGGCATAGTTCTTTGATGAATATGTTACGTGTATAGATATATCATAAATGGGATGCACACTCGTTTTTGCAAAAGAGTTCATGTGATACTTTGTGGTTCAAGTATTATTTTATTAATGGCACAGCTCCCCCTGTGTCCATGGATTGACACGGCAAGACAGCATATGAAACTAGATTGACCTCTTCACTCATAAGGTATTAGATATTCAGCATTCTTTTAGTGTATTAAATTACAAATTATAAATGAATATATTTCCATGGATTTGAAGTTTTCTTCCATGGCAAGAAACGCAACCCAAAAAAAATATCAAAGTGGCAAGTAGTGATTGCTGATACTTGATAACTGAATATGATGTTGTGAAGACAGGTGTGTTAATTTACAGCTATTAAGAGCATTGGTTGTCTCAATTGGTCTAAAGTGTGTTGGCTTATGAAAGAACTTGCTGTGTGACGTAATGAAAAGACAAAGCTCTCACTGGTGACAAGAGTTCATGAGTTTAGAGTCTTACTATGTACTAGATGCATTTG
>CAAKHB010008127.1:122329-136620 GCA_901007665.1 Aeoliscus strigatus
CGTACTAGTAAGATGCATTTGATGCATGCATCAACTTAAGTCGCATATCACCATGTTGTAATTAACTGGCCACAACTGTTGAGGCTTAAGTTCATAAAATGCACAAAAAGATGGAAGGAATGAACATGTTCTTGTTCCTGTAGCAATTCAGCCTCAGAAGAATCCAACCGCTCTGCCTCTGAGTCTGGAAGTCAGTCAGAGAGCGACCATGGCAGCGAGAGGAGGCGCTCACACATCTCCGAGTCAAACAGCTCCTCCGAGTCTGAGAGTCACTCTGAGTCAGACTGCGAGTCTGCAGAGTCCAAACAGCAAACAGCAGAAGTCAAAGACAAGCCAGTAAGAAAGAAGGAACGTCTGGCAGATGTGAAGAAGGTAAAGGTCATTGAACCTTTTTGCGCTACTTACATTTTCTGTACTGTTCCACTAAAGCAGCTTACAGGGGCCTCTCCAAGAGTCGTGAAGACTGTTAACCCACTTTGTGTAATTGGACTCATCCTGATTAGAAAGGCTCAGATTGAGGGACACTGACCATTATATCTTCAACTATGTAAGCCTCAGTTAGTCTCATTTCGTGTAACAGACTGCACCACACAGTGCGGTAGATTTAATGGCGAGGAGGAGCTATGTGGTTGATGCATACTTCTGTGTGCAGTGATGCTAGTGGTAATCTCATAGAATTTGCCCTTTGATTACAGATGTGGGAGGAACATCCAGATGTCTATGGGGTCAGAAGGTCAAATCGCAGTAGGCAAGAACCAGCTCGCTTAAACATTGGCGCAGGGGTAAGCAGGGCAGAATGAAACTGTCCTTTAGAGTAATTAAGTTAAAGTGGCATTTGTTTGTCAATCACAAGTGGGCTGTTGAGCACAAGAGGACCGTGTTTTTTGTCATCTTTCTTTTGCCATCAGATGTTGTGTACCAATATTAATAATATGACGTTATTGACAACCTTTAGTTTTGTAGGTTGTCCTTTAATGTCATCTATTTACTACAATACGATCATATGAATTACGTCTTCAGCACTTCATTTATCCATGCACAGCTGCATCCAGTCCACTTGTGATGCCATAACCTTCTGGGTCTTGACAAATAAGCCTTCAGTTCCCTCTTGTGGACATTTCATAGAAGTGCTGTTGTTCACAGGGCAGCAGTGACTCTGAGAGCGAGAGTCCCAAGAGAAAAACCTCTCGAGCTAAAAAGAAAGAGTAAGTAATAGTATTGTCATCATCATTATTCTTGTCTTTGTTTAATGTAGTGTTGTTTTGTACAAAGCACAGTTCAGCATACACCTTGTTTTGTCACATCAAGACTCATTGTAATATGGCAATTTTTTTTCTCTGACCAACACAATACTTCATTTCAGATTCATTCTGGTCATAATGTTGCCTGTGTTTCTATTGTCTGTTTTTGTTTTTTATCATGTTTATGTGTAAATGGGTATCTGTTTGCTATTGCCTCAGTTAGCTTCAGGCCGTCAGGTGATTCAACCCATTTCTGTCCAATCTGATTGGTCCAGTTAGCAGGTTTTATCACCCTACGGGCCAATCGTGTTCATGAATCAAATCGGTCATGTAGCAGTGATGGGCCTTGAGGGTGAACTTGTGGCATTTCTTTGTTGTAAGAAATATCTGGAATGATGACTCAAATGATGAAGAGGAGGAGGAGGAGGAGGAGGATTCCGACAGTGCAGACAGTGAGCAGGAAGAGAAAAAAGTTAGATCCAGACAACTTCCTGCTAGAAGGTAAGAGTGTAGGCCTGGCCATCAGACAGCTACCCAATGGTCATCTCAGTTCATTCCACAATAGGCTCATTTGCATATTTTGCTTTCATTTGGTTGAATCACACATCCGGATGCTGTAGCTGCATGATTGATCAGTGCTGATTAAGGTAATCGAGATTCCGATGATTTAACATCCAAACTAAACTTGTTTTCAAAATGAAAATGGCGCCATCAGCAGCAGATGTGCAATCAGGTGTGTGAGTCAGGCATTGATCAGCCGGGTGTGAAAATGAACCAACAAGGTCATTTTACTACATTTAAGTTGTTCTCTGTCTGGGCATAACTTGATGTTTTACAGACCTCAGGCTAAATCGTCCTCCAAAAAGCAGCTTTCTCAAAAAGGAAGGAAGTCTAGGAAACAGGAGTCATCTGCGGAGGAGGATGAGGAGGAAGATGACGATGATGACGACGACGAGGACGACGACGATGAGGAAGATACTCCAAAGAGACAAACTCGCAGAAGGGGTGCGACGAAAGTCAAAAGGTGCCGTTAGGATTTCTTTTTAGTTATAAATGCCAAGGATGCTTTGCATTGACTTACAGGCATGAATCCTCTGCGACTCTGACTTGTTGCAGTTATAAAGAGGACCAGCATGACTTCGAAACAGACTCTGATGACCTGATCGAGATGACAGGGGACGCATGTGAGGAGCAGCAGGACGATGACAGCGAGACCATTGAGAAAGTGATGGACACCAGGATAGGCAAAAAAGGAGGTGACACATTTTAATTCACAGTTCTGAAAATAATCATGAAAAATGAGTTAAATGGAACATACATGTTTAAATAAAATGTGCTTTAACCCTTTGACACTGACAGTATTCTGGTGCTACGTTTGTGCTAGCATACTTTGGAGTACCATAATTCTTCGACTATTTGTGTCAGAAAATGTTGAGAGCTAAGAAGATATGTTCCTGAAAGCTAAGAAGTTGCACTACATGGTGTGAAAGTTGAGAACAGTCATGTTGCTGTCATTACGGTAATCCCATTCGCTCTGTGGAACTTCTCAACGTTCAGGAACTGATCAACATTTTCTCCTTCTCCTAGCTACTTCTCCACACCAGGTAGGGAAATCGAGTGAGACTTCTCAGCTTTGATTAACCGTTTGACGATTCTGAAGATAGTTGTGTAATTACGGTACTCCAAATTATGCAGACACATATATTGACAGCGATAACGTAGGTATTAAAGTGTTGATCTGCTGCTGAAGCCTCAGGGGCGTCCACGACTGTTTATGCTGTGGAGGAAAATGGAGATCCATGTGAAGGCTATGACCCCGATAACGACGAGGGAGAGACTCAATATCTGATCAAGTGGAAGGGCTGGTCTTACATCCACAACACGTGGGAGAGCATGGACTCTCTGACACAGCAAAAGGTCAAGGGGCTTAAGAAACTGGACAACTACAAAAAGAAAAGTGAAGAACTCAATTCATGGTGACAGACTTTGTTTTGAAATCATTTCATTTGCACACGCACATCTTTTCACACATGGTTCATTGTTTGTAGGCTGAGGAAGGCGTCCCCTGAGGACATTGAGTTTCACAACTGCCAGCAGGAGCTGGTCTCAGACTTAAACAAGCAGTTTCAGATTGTGGAACGCGTCATCGGTAAGATCTGGTAGCACAGGTGACTTTTGGATGTGGCCCTGCAGATTGAGTTTAATATTTTCTGAAATGATTTCCTCTGTCATTCACAGCAACGAAAACAGGAAAAACACAAGGGTCCTCTGACTTCCCGTGTAAGTACCTTCTCTATACTTTTCTAACCATCTCTGCTGACCTGTCTTGCGTTAAATGCATAGAGTTTTCACAGCCAGCTACTTGTCGGTCTTTGAATACTTCCAGCTCATAGTCATAAGACACCATCCTCTAATGAGCCGGAGTATCTGTGCAAGTGGATGGGCTTACCGTATTCCGAGTGCAGCTGGGAGGACGGTGCGCTAGTTCGCAAAAAGTTCCAGCACTGCATAGACGGCTACATGAACCGCAACTCAAGTAAAACCATTCCGTCAAAAGACTGCAAGGTAAAAGTCGAAACAGCATGAACTGAGAGTCCGAATCGTTGCTTCGAATTGAATTAAAGAATCTTGTGCCGTGATGGCAGGTGTTAAAACAAAGGCCAAGGTTTGTTGCCCTGAAGAAACAACCATCGTACATTGCAGACGATAACCTACAACTGAGAGACTATCAGCTGGATGGGCTGAACTGGTTGGCTCACTCCTGGTGCAGGTATTGTAAAGACCCACTGCAGTTTGTGTTGGGGTTCAGAAAAGTAGCTGCTTCTGATAACTGAGACGTTTTTTTGTCTCCTCAGGTGCAACAGTGTTATACTTGCTGACGAGATGGGATTGGGGAAGACCATCCAGACCATCTCTTTTTTGTCCTATCTTTTCCACCAGCATCAGCTCTATGGACCCTTCTTGGTTGTGGTGCCTCTGTCCACACTCACCTCCTGGCAGAGAGAGTTTGACACCTGGGCACCGGACATGAATGTAGTCGTCTACCTCGGTGACGTCATGAGCAGAAAAACAGTAGGTTGGATCAAGTTGCACCAAGAACAGTGCAGTAAAAGTTATGTCCACATCTGTGTTGTTGTGGCCAATCAGAAGAGATCACTGTTTTCTCATCCTTAGTATTTGTGTTTCATTGATGGCAGACGAGGACATGTGGACCGAGATGTCATCACTCCTACATGATTATCAGTTGCACTGTGAAATGACCTCAAAAAACAATTCAAACCATGTTTTCTATTCTATTTTTAATCTATACCGTTTATTGCATCCCAGTTTTGTATCACAGTCGGTGTGTAAAGTCCAGTCCACCAAATGAACGGTTGCAGCAGCAGTGTTGGTGGTCTGAATGGTTCCGTAGCTCCTCATTGCTGGTCAGCGCTAGAAATTGCAGGATGCAGTTGCTGATAATGAATCAGACCCGTGCTAACGTTCTGACCAATCAGCAGCAGGCTGATGACGGCTACCCAGGTGGGGGTGGCTGTGGCTGTGTGATGTATCACAACACAACACAACAAACATGCCAACATTTGTATGGAGGACAAGTCCAATAAACGCGTTGATAAATCCTTTTGCGATGCAGACAGTAGCATGAAATACAATGCTAACAAATTCACAAAAAGAAATGCCAGAAATTGCAAACAAGAAAAGTTGAGTTCTCCGGTAGTTCTTTTGCACTGTTCTACCGATGGCACATCCAACACACCCGTTGCCGTCAGCTGGAAAATTGCGGGGGCATTCCGTTGCAAGTGGATGCACGTAGCTGCACGTCTCCAGTTTTTGCATCTGGAATCTTTGGTCTGGACCGAGGCCGATAAATATATATTGTGATATCACAAGAGGTCTTTAAATGAACTTGTATCATTCTGTTCTGACTAGATCCGTGACTACGAGTGGGTGAACCATCAGACAAAAAGAATTCGTTTCAATGCGCTGTTAACCACGTACGAGATTCTCCTCAAGGACAAGGTGAGTGATGGTTTACTTCTTCTTGGTGTGTTTTTATTGGAACATAAAACTCATGTATGATTTCTCATTCTTGTCCTCCAGGGGGTGCTGGGGAATATCAACTGGGCGTTCCTGGGTGTGGATGAGGCTCACAGGTTGAAGAATGACGACTCCCTGCTCTACAAAACGCTAATGGAGTTCAGGTCTAACCACAGACTGCTCATTACTGGCACGCCGCTGCAGAATTCCCTCAAAGAGCTCTGGTCTCTGCTGCATTTCCTCATGCCTGACAAGTAGGTGCAGGTTAAAGATGAACTGAACAATGGAGAGAGAAAGCTCAGGTCAGAGAGTGACACTGGCAACCTCTGTTGTGTTCTGTAGGTTTGATTCTTGGGAGGATTTTGAGGATGATCATGGTAAAGGACGAGACAATGGTTATCAGAGTCTTCACAAAGTCCTCGAGCCCTTCCTTCTGCGACGTGTCAAAAAAGACGTGGAAAAATCTCTGCCTGCCAAGGTGGAGCAGATCCTCCGTGTCGACATGACCGCTCAGCAGAAGCAGTTTTACAAGTATGATGTTATTTCTGGGCTCTGTAACTTGCATAACCAAAGTACTGAATGTACAGCAGTTGCACCTCTTCTCTTTTAATCCGTTAACACCAACGGTGTCCCCAGCGCTACATCTGTGCCAGCATACTTTAGAGTACCGTAATTACACTATTATTTGCTCAATCAGACGATGTTGAACGGTTCCTTAAAGCTGAGAAGTTGCAATCAGTTCCCCGACCTTGTGTGGAGAAGGAGAAAAATGTCATGCTGAATGAAATGTATGCTGAAAATTGAGAACAGCCATTTTGCTGTCATTATGATAAACCCATTCACGCTGTTGCCAGAAGTCAGTGCGGTATTACCGTAATCACAGCAGCTTGGATGTGAACTTCTCCACTTTCAGGAATCAATTTTCTCCTTCTCCTATCTCATTCTTCACACCAGGTGCAAGTTCTCAGCTTTCAGGAACAATTTTTGATAGCCCAGATGATCATGTACAGTACTCCAAAGTACGCTTGCACGAATGTATCGGCAGTTAAAGGGTGTTAGATGTATCCATGTTACAGGGTGACTTTAATGTGTTGCTGAATATTTCCAGGTGGATTTTAACGAGGAATTACAAAGCTCTTGCCAAAGGAACCCGAGGCAGCTCTGCTGGCTTCCTGAACATAGTTATGGAGCTTAAAAAATGCTGCAATCATAGTTTCCTCATCAAACAGCCTGAGGATGGAGATGCTGAAACACAACTTGAACACCTGCAGGTATGTTGAGCCTTATTGAGCCTCTTTAGCTCCGAGCATCCCCTGAGGATTGCTCGAGTGCTGCTCGAGCCCTAACGGAGGAGTATACGGCCGTGGGCTCATGTTACTGGATTTACATCTTGGCTTTGTGTTTACAGGGTCTCGTACGGGGCAGCGGCAAGTTGGTTCTCATGGATAAACTGCTGACCAGACTCCGAGAACGGGGTAACCGAGTCTTGATCTTCTCCCAGATGGTCAGAATGTTGGACCTTCTTGCTGAATATCTCACCAAGAAACGCTATCCATTCCAAGTAAGATTTGATTGACATAGAAACATTCAACGCTGCCGTGTGTCTTCATATTTTACCACCTGTCCCCAACCTTTTTTGCGCCGTGGACCAATTTCTTATAAAGTAAGAGCCGGCATAGAAACAAATAAAAACAGTACTGAAAATGCAACTTACCACTATGCTGAATGTAGTTTCAGTAATTAGCCAAAGCCCGGTGCCTGTTTCTCTTTGAGTTGGTCCCATCTCGGGGTGATGGGAGATAGTGATACCTGAATTGTGTTACTTATGTCCAGTGTACTCTGTAGTTTTGTTTTGGTTACTGTTATTACATTGTCTTCGCCACATACTATGCAAAGCAAAAAAAAAAAAAAAACATTATGCAAAGCGAGCTTAGTGCTGACATTCACCTGTAGTGACAAACCCCTGTTTTAAGGAGAACTCTGATTGTCTTTTTCTCGGGAGCTGTAAATTCTTCTTCTCTCTCATTGTGTAGCCTTTCAGAAAAAGCTCGGCAAAGATGTTTGTTTTTACTCATTTTTGCTAGCTGAGCTTGTGGGTTAATAGTTTTACTGAGATGAGCGTTTTGACCTGTGTCTAGAGGCACTGGCTGATGGTTTTCAAAATAAGACTCCTTTTAGACTCTGAATATCAATTAATTATTTTTGTTCAGTCTCTCCATGTGGCCCGGTACCAAATGGCCCACAGACCAGTACCGGTCCATGGCCCCACGTTCTAGAGCTAAATCACAGTCAGCTGCACTCACTGCTAAAAGAAAAGAAGTTGAATGTAATTAATCATAGCACTCAGAGATTAATCTCAAGTGCCTTTTTTGCATCACAGTTTGCTCTAGAAACCGTTTCTAGACGTGTAGTGAGCCCCTAAGCAGGCTAAAGTTTGACTGCTCTGAGGCGACTGTCAGGGCAGTTGGATAAAGTGTTTTCCTTTGGATGAGGATCAGATATCAGTGTCAGTGCACACATACTCAGCCAGGCTGAGAGTTCAAGTTGTTATTTATATCAGCACAAGTTATTTGCTGGGGCCGGGACGCAGCACGCAGCACGTTGTTTCCGTTGTCCTTGTATTTGTGAACCTGTGCGGCCGACTGCACTGTGCAATATTTGTAAAGTAGAATCATACTGAGTGTCAGATGTTGAGGCAGGAAGTCTTCCAAGGGTAACCTCCTCTTTCTGTCTCTGCCCTTTTTAGCGTTTGGACGGCTCCATCAAGGGAGAAATCCGAAAGCAAGCCCTTGACCACTTCAATGCCGAAGGCTCTGAGGTATGTGCACCTTTCCAGACAGATATAATTCTGAGAAACGAAATGTCAGCTTCTGTTGGAAGTAGCACGTCAACAAATGGACTTCCTTCATGAATCTGGTTATTGTATGACAGACTTGTTAACTCTTTTTATTTGCAACCTTTTAACAATAACGTTATAGGCGTTATTACTGCTGATACAGTCATGCATACATACTTTGGAGTACTGTAATTACAAGACTCTTTGCGCTTTCAGAAATCTGCTTGTTTGAGTTGAGAAGTTTCACTTCACAGCCAAGTTGCTGTCATTACAGTAATAACTCGCTTCCGGCAACAATGGGATGGGATTACCATAATGACAGCAACAGAACTGTACTCAACTTTCAGGAAACGGTTGACGTTTTCTCCTTCTCCTATCTCCTTCTTCACACCAGGTAGGGGAACCGAGTGTGACTTCTCAGCTTTCATGAACCATTCAACATTCTGATAGCACAAACAGTGGTGTAATTACGGTACTCCGAAGTACGCTAGCGCCGGAGATACCATCAGTGTTAAAGGGTTAACGGTAACTTCATGTTCAAATTTATAAACAGAAAACGTTCTGTATTGTGGATGGCAGGAGATGAATATCCAAAAGCCTCTGTCCACATGGAAGTGATTGTGAGGTGAATGTCTGGATGACAACAACCTTGTAATCTGTTTTCTAGGACTTCTGTTTTCTGTTGTCGACGAGAGCTGGAGGTTTGGGTATAAACTTAGCCTCAGCAGACACTGTGGTGATCTTTGACTCGGACTGGAACCCTCAGAACGACCTGCAGGCCCAAGCCAGGGCTCACAGGATTGGTCAGAAGAAACAGGTCTGCTGTGACTGTTATTTTTAAGATTGTTGTAGGTTTTTCTCAAAAATGCTTTAAATCACAGGTGAATATATATCGGCTGGTCACCAAAGGAACAGTTGAGGAGGACATCATTGAGAGGGCAAAGAAGAAGATGGTTTTAGACCATCTTGTCATCCAAAGAATGGACACAACTGGTCGAACTGTACTGGACAGCAACTCAGGAAACACAAAGTGAGATTCTGACATTATTTGCCTTATATTGCTGATTGATTTTTGGTATCAGTGACATGCTGAAGCCCCCTGTGTGTTGCTGCATCGGTCTTCCAGTTCAAACCCGTTCAATAAAGAAGAGCTCACTGCCATCCTCAAGTTTGGAGCAGAGGAGCTCTTCAAAGAGCCAGAGGGGGAGGAGTCCGAGCCGCAGGTGCAAAATGATCCTCTGTGCATTCAGGCATCTTATGTTTCATGAAAATTTAAACCAGAATGTCTGTTTGTGCAGGAGATGGATATTGACGAGATCTTGCGGTTGGCTGAAACAAGAGAAAGTGACCAGGGCTCAAGTGCCACAGATGAGCTTCTGTCTCAATTCAAGGTACCGATCAGTATTACAAGACAGTAAAACCACTGTCTTGTAGAACTGAAACATTGACTTAAATCACATGTGGTATTCAGCCTTAGCTTATTGCTGTGCTTTTCTTCTGTGTGTGATTTTAGGTGGCGAATTTCTCAAGCATGGAGGAGAATACTCCAGAATTTGAGGAGAAGCCCAGACAGGAATGGGACGATATCATCCCTGAGGAGCAGCGACGGAAAATTGAGGAGGAGGAAAAGCAGCGGGAGATGGATCTCTTCATGCTGCCCAGGAGCAGGAGTTCAAACAAGCGGGTACGTTCCAGATTTGCAATAATTCTAGTGTTCTATAATGGCGTCCTATTCGACCTGTTTAACCCTTTAACATGATGGTCTCCCTGGTGCTACGTTCCCACTATTATTCGGCGTAATTACACAACTATTTGAATCAGAAAACGTTGAACGGTTCCTGAAGGCTTAAGTTTCACTTGGCTCCGTCACCTGGTAAGAAGAAAGAGCTGGGAGAAGAAGAAAATGCTGAGAAGAAGTTCCACTTCACAAACAAGATTACCGTAATGACAGCAACATGGCTGTTCTCAACTTTCAGGAACCGATCAATGTTTTGTGATACACGCAAATTGCAATGTCGCACAATTTACGGTAACCCATAGTATGCTGGTGCAGATATATCAGCAGCAATACCGTCGGTGTTGAAGGGTTAATGTGATTCTCACAGCCACCTGATGCCGCCTTAACTTGTATTCCACATCACCTTCCAGGCTCAGGCCAATGACAGTGACAGCGATGTGGGCTCCAAGCTGAAGAACCACTCGTCAGGCTCTGAGAGTGAGACGGACGATAGCGATGATGACAAGAAGCCCAAAAAGAGAGGACGGCCCAGAGCCCGCAAAAATAACGTGGAAGGGTTCACGGATGCAGAGATCCGCAGGTAACGTAATTTGTGTCAACAAGGGGAACAGTCGTGTCGTTTGAGGAGCAAATGAAAAATGTCATCTTATCAACAGGTTCATCAAGGCATATAAGAAATTTGGATCTCCACTGGAAAGGTAAGAACGCTGCAAAACAAATCACTAGAGGGATCATTTGACTGCTAAGCCAGGAGCTTTGAGGCTTCATGTTCATAAGTGCTATTTCTTTCTGTCTTCAGGTTAGAAGCCATCGCCCGGGATTCTGAGCTGGTGGACAAATCAATAGCAGACCTGAAGAGGCTGGGTGAGCTGATACACACGAGCTGTGCCACAGCCGTGCAGGAGCACGAGGAACACCTCAAAGAGAACCCGGTTGAAGGTGTGTGGGTTGGGTTTGTGTAGGGCTCCTACCTCATATTCAAACCGGGAGTGTCATAGTTCAGTCATTTCAGTAATCCAGTGTGTCCACACCAGCAGTGCTGCAGCTCGTTCCTGACGTGTCCCAGTCTATTTCAGTTCAATTATACTTTATCGATCCCTTGGGAAGGTTCCCTCAGGGAAATAGGATTTCCAGACACAACACAACACCGCAGAAAAGGTATGAAATATAAAGTAAGAAGTGCAGTCTGTCATAAAACGTATAAAAATAGAATGTTAAATGCAAAATACAATGAAGGTAGAAGTAGTACACACACCAGGAGGCACACTTCCACATCTAGTATCAGTAAGAGTGTCATTAAAAAGTGCTTCAGTGCTGCAAATTCCCCCTCCCCTCTCCTCCTGCGATCCTTCCCACTCCCACCAAGTGCAGAGTTGTACAGTTTGATGGCTTGTTAGACAAAGGAGTCTTTAAGTCTGTTGGTTTTGCACCTGGGGAGAAGTAGCCATTGAACGTGCTACTTTGTGCACTGCTGACAGAGGCAAAGGGTGAGTGGCATCACGCATAATAGCCAGGCGAGTGCTCCCCTCTCTGTAGTTGTCACCAGGAGATCCAGGTTCATGCCGACCACAGATCCAGCACGCCTGATCAGTTTGTCCAGCTGGTTGGCGTTCCACTTGGATATGCTGCCTCCCCAGCACGGCACAAAAGAGAACACTGGTGAACACACTTAATACCAGTAAAAACCATAAAACATCCACAGGAAGCATAGAATGCCCGTTCGATCGCGTCAATTTCCACAGAGCAGACAGCTCAGACCAGAATTTGCTCACAATAAGAGACAGCGAATCTGGTTGATTTCATAATAAAACACCACATGTGGACTCCGGCTTGTGTGACCCATTGATACATTGGTGTATTGATGAAGAAATTCAAACTGGAAAACAGGACTCTCCTGCTCTCGTGCTGCTTATTGGTCTCACAGTACTTGTCGGTCATTCACGTGCTTCTGAAACACTCCTGGTGTGAATTGAGACTGTGGCCCGAACGAAGCAGAGCTGCAGGCAGCTGTTATGTGCCGCAGACACTTCCAGTGGAAACTGATGCTGAGTATGATTCCAGCCAAAGGTCCTGGGAAACGAAGAGGAATTAACATCAAGATCTCAGGAGTTCAGGTCAATGCCAAGTCCATCATACAGCATGAGGAGGAGTTTGAGCCTCTGCACAAAGCTGTGCCGTCGAACCCAGCTGAGAGGAATAAGTACGCTTCCCCCGAAAACATGCAGCTTCCTTTTATTGAAGATGTCAGGAAAGGATGAGAGGTTAATCTGACCGACTCTGTTTCCTGCAGGTTTAAGCTGACCTGCAGGGTCAAGGTTGCCCACTTTGATGTAGACTGGGATTTACAGGACGACATCCAGCTCTTACTCGGCATCTACGAGCATGGATTCAGCAACTGGGACCTGATCAAGACGGATCCTGACCTGAAGCTCGGTGAAAAGGCAAATGTTTCATTTTGACCTTTACTGCTGTTTTGTGTGTGAGTGAAGACAACTAATGCACGACCAAATGTCTTCTTAATTACTGTCAGAGCTGAGATCCAAGCTTTGCATTGAATTCTCTGTTAGTTCTCAGTTGCACTTAAAACATCACCTGAAGATAAATGAAACAGTCGAACATTTCCCTTCCGCACAGATTCTGCCAGATGATCCAGGCAAGAAGCCTCAGGCAAAGCAGCTGCAGGCAAGAGCAGAGTATCTCCTCAAGCTGCTGAAGAAAGAACAAGACAGCACAGATTTGTCCAAGTCCGGAGAGGAGGTAAGCTGGTGTGACAGACTCATCAGTGCCGAATGGTTTGACCCACCACCATGAAGCTCATGGGCTTCTCTCCGTACAGGTGAAAACAAAGAAGAGAAAGCCCCGTGGGAAAAAGGAGAACAAGATCAAGGACGAGCAGGGCAACGACATCTCTTCCCCGCGCCTGTCGGACAACCCGTCAGAGGAGGGCGAGGTTAAGGTCAGACAACTTGTACTCAGGCCTAAAATGTAAAAAAAGAAATGGTCAAATTTATCCAGTAGGCTATTGCATCTCTTCCTGGGATCAGTTCATCAGCCCAGAGTTGCCAACTTGGTGACATTGTTGCTATATTTAGCAAGTATTCAGACCCATCCAACACTTCTATTTCAAAAAAGCGACTAGCAACAAATCTAGCAACTCTTTCTGGTGTTATTGGAGACTGATGTGAAAGCACGTGTGATTCTTCAGTTCCAGTCCTCCAGCAGTAACTGCAGCTCCTCCCCCGTCCCGAAGCACCCACAGGCTCAGCTCCGCCAACACAAATACATCAGCAGGAGACACTTCATCAAACACATTTCTAGAGTTTTTTTACTCAGTGTTTGTCGTCTTCTCTTCTACAGTGTCCAGAATAATTATATTCAAATTGTTAAGTATGCAGATTATGTGATGATGTCATTTAGCGAATTTTAGGACAAATACTGCATCAGCAGCGAACAGAGACGGTGTGTCAGTACAAATACTGCATCAGCAGCGAACAGAGACGGTGTGTCAGTACAAATACTGCATCAGCAGCGATCAGAGACGGTGTGTCAGTACAATGTTGTTGTCATGAGAGGAACTAGGACCATGCTTGCCAAAAACATTAATGGCAGTATGCAAAAAAAAAAAAAAAGTGGTTCCAAAAGAAAAATCACAGACAGACTGGATGGAACATAGCAATTGAATTTGACATTGGAGGCTCCACAAATGATGGTGAACCATTAGGGTGACTGACAGCAGGGAATGAGCTGGCGGTTAGCTGAATAGTTGTCTAATTGTAGATGAGACTAACTGGGGATTTGTGACATAATAACTCGGTCCGACCTCTGTCAGTCATTCAAATAATAACGCAAAGAGATGGAACGTTTTGCTGCCACAAGACAAATGCTGTGCTGCCAGTCATCCTCTGTGAAGACACGCTGGCAGTCAGCGCACAAGGATGACGAAGCGGCGTTAAAAGCACTGAAGGACAAACACACAGCTGAATTCATCGGGAGCTGGCAGATTCAGGTGTGGTCCGACCACAATCCCTCCGCTCCACCCAGGGTTCATGGCAGCCTGAGTTGTGGTGGTGTTTCATGGGTTTGTTGCCAGGGAGAGTCACATATCAAACCAGTGTACTTCTTTTCACCCCTAAATGCCGACATATCGCTGCAAATACATTCATGTTAGCATACACTGGAGCACCATAATGAGAAACTGTCGATCAGTTCCCGAAAGTTGAGAAGTTGCACTTCACAGCCACGTTGTTGTCATTCCAGCAACATAATGAGAGCAACATGGCTGTTCTCCCCATTATCAGCAGCCTTACCGTCGGTTCATCATAAATCTGCTTTGACAGATCGGTGTCCTGGGTGTCTGGATGAGATCTCATCCATCTGGAGACGGCTCTGCTCCTTACATGTGATCGTCTCTTCTGTCCCGTTATTTGTGCAGGATGAT
>CAAKHB010008127.1:136984-217206 GCA_901007665.1 Aeoliscus strigatus
AGCCTTACCGTCGGTTCATCATAAATCTGCTTTGACAGATCGGTGTCCTGGGTGTCTGGATGAGATCTCATCCATCTGGAGACGGCTCTGCTCCTTACATGTGATCGTCTCTTCTGTCCCGTTATTTGTGCAGGATGATGGAGCAGAGAAGTCACCTGCCAAGAAGAGACAGAAGAAGAAAGACAACAAGGAGAACAAGGAGAAACAGGGGACTCCTAAAAAGGAAAAGGAGGGGGACAAAGAAAAGAAAGGCACCAAGGCCAGAAAAGAAAAGGTATCAGGTCTTCAGCCTTTCTGGCTCTAAAGCCCAATTTATGCTCCTGCCTCAAATCGACGGTGTACTTAGGTCTTAGGTACGGTGTAGCTTGATGTCAGTTCAGAAATGTTACTAGACGTCCCGGCTACGCTGAGCTCACAGCTGTGATTGGACTCTATGGTACGACGTAGGGTCCACGTCAGTTCAATGCAGACGCATGCAGATGTGTGTGTGTGTGTCAGTCAGTCAGTCAGTCAGTCAGCCTCTTGACCTCTGCGTCTCCATTGTGGGATGTTTTAGACATGGATGTTTTCTGGGTTAACTATGTTGTGTTTTTGACTTCCAGGCTAAAGGAGCCAAAGGGAAGAAGACTCAGGGCCCAGTTCACATCACCGCCGGCTCCGAGCCCGTTCCCATCGAAGGAAAGGAGGACGATGAACTGGACCAGGAGACTTTCAGTATTGTAAGTTTCTCGTGAAAAGAATTGCGTGAGCGTCCAGCAGGACACATCCAGTCACCCTGTGTGTCTCGTGCAGTGTAAGGAGCGCATGAGGCCGGTGAAAAAGGCCCTGAAGCAGCTGGACAAACCAGACGAAGGCTTGTCTGATCAGGAGCAGCTGCAGCACACACGCACATGCCTGCTGAAGATTGGCGATCGAATCACCGAGTGCCTTAAAGCCTACAACGACCCCGAGCACGTCAAGTTATGGAGACGGTATGATATTAAGATGAGGTCGTCGACTCAACACCTTGGTGTTCTGCTAATGATTTTATTTTATTTTTTTTTTTTTCCAGAAACCTCTGGATTTTTGTGTCCAAGTTTACAGAGTTTGGTGCCAGGAAGCTTCACAAGCTTTACAAAATGGCGCAGAAGAAACGATCGCACGACGAAGAGGCAAGCTGCTGTCAAATTGGAGTTGGAAGTTGATGTATGTTATCAACCCGGAAACCTCTCTGGCATTTCCAGAAGGAGCATAAGAAGAAGGAGGACCCTGCAGGGAGAGCCAAACCCTTCAGACCAGAGGCCTCTGGTTCCAGTCGAGACTCGACAGGTGCACAGGCAGGCTCGAAGCCAGGCTCTCACCTGAATCCCTCCGGCCCCCACGGACACCACCGGGAGCCCTACCACATGGCAAATAAACGGCACTTTGGAAATGATGGTAAGTGATGTAGTTTTAATGGCTTCGGTGGACGTACCAGTGTTTGTACTTCCTGCTGCTGTGCAGATCGGGGGGACTGGCAGAGGGACCGCAAATACAGTTATCCAGGTAACAGCAACCAGTCGTGGCAGGGAGACCGGCATCATCCGTACGATCGCTATAAGGATCACTATGGCGATCGGCATCCTCACGGGGACTCGTACCGCAGCTCAGGCGGTTACCGCAACAACAGCTCCCCGCGCAAGAGGCCCTACGATCAGTACAGCAACGACCGGGACCATCGGAGTCATCGGCCGTATTACGACAGGTCAGTCCACCGGACCGCCTCCTGTTCAGGGATGAAGGTGTAGCTCACCGTTGTTGTCGTTACTGTCTCAGGCACCCGGATCCCAAAAGAAGGCGCCCGGATGAATTCCGCTCCAACTACCACCAGGGCAGAGAGGGCCCTGTTCAGGACTTCCGGCGGATGCCGGACCACAGGTCGACAGGTCCACCGGGATCAGAGCACTACAGCAGACCCCCGCCGCTGCTGGACCCTCGCTCCCCGCAGGCTCAGAAGTCGCCACACGACTCCCACTCGCCACTGGAGCGGCCCGCGGACGCCAACTCCACAGCAGAGCCGAGCTGGACCAACAGGAAAACTGCTGGCTAAGACACTAAAGAAGGCGTCGGCCGCCGCGTCTGGACCTTCCAGTCATAAGCTCACAAGGGAAACTCTCCTTTCCAGTAAAACCCGTAACCCTCCAGTGACTGTGGCTGTGCATAACTTGTGCCCGAAAGGAAGAAGAAGTGATTCCTCCTGTTGTCTTCATGATGAAATAGACTAAAATAGTTGTCTTTATTTAAGGGAATGGACTTGGTCGGTCAGTCACGCTGAGACTGAGTGGAACGCTTCCGGATGCTTAGTCCCATGGACTATTATCTTACCAATACTTGGGTAAGACTGGTCTCAATCCTAAAGTGCCTGAAGCTTTTGGCCTTTGTGAACGATAAATGTCTGAAGTATGGGATTATTCCCAACAGAACCATGACATGGATGTTGACGTGTGTGTGTGTGTGTCCGTGTGCGTGGAGCTTGCACTGCATCATAAGATTTCCTTACAAACGAATGTGTAATGCTTGATCATATGCACCTTCAAAACGTGGACTGCGATCATGTAGCTGAGTTAAGAGCTGCGTGTGAATCTGAATCATCAATCAGGCCAGTGAAGTTTTCTCTGCGTCCTCCAAGGGAAAAGGTTTTAGTGACTTCATCTCTCAGACGTACTTCTAATCACTGTTTCTGGAATCACGTGGGGATATAAATCATTGCACCTGCTTCAGCCACTCTAACCACTTTCCTGTGATGGCCGATGGGATCGTCAGCAGTATTTGTTGCAAAGGCTTGTAACACTAGAAAACACCACAACTTTCAGTATTAAAAAAGCTGAAGATTTCATTGTAGTTCAGTGACTCAACTTCCCCCTCCAGCTAGAAGTACCTCTGCAAATACTAGAAAACACCAGTTTCCAGGGATATCTGGAAGTTGCTGAAGATTGACACTCATTACCTTTGGTCATTATCCCTGTGCCAAACCGGGCCCTCATTCGTTTTTTTATGCTTCTCCATGTGTGCCTTATTTATGTGTGAGATCATACTGTGTTTGGGTTCTGGGGTCTGAAGTAGTATTTAACATCTTAAGGTAATTGGACCGAATGACTGAAATTCAGTTCAAATTGAAGGGACCATGTTTCTTGGTGTCACGTGAATCACTGTTTTCCAGAAAAGCTGATGATTTGAGGGGAGGTATGAACAGAAAGAAGCGGTGGGTTTCGTCCAGGGCACCAGGCCAACCTGTTGGTGAACATCCAGCACATTTTTTTTTCATGTCAAACAAACTACAGTTCCTGTATCATAATGTTCTTTAAGATTCAAAATAATTTATATTTGTGACAAAACCACTCTGAGAAACTTGCTGTACATATGTTTGGACATATGTAATAAACTTTGTTACTCAATGGATTCTTGTTGGATTATCGCTGTGTTAAATGCTTTGATTGGGTCAGTATGTTTAACATGCTCTGATACATGCCTCAACTCTTTATCTGACAAAGCCTCAAAAGGAAACATTCAAAACCCACATAGGAAATATGAGCGTGGGTGAGCCACTATTCAAACCTGTGACCTTCTCCCTGAGGTGGTTTTAGAAATATATGTACCTTCTTATAATCGTGTTATGAAGTCTTTGTAAAAAGTAAACTAGGATTTTTGTAAAACCAAGGATAAAATTCAAAGATTTAAAAAAAAGTTCAATAAAATATACAACTACAAAATCCCTTGTTAAGCTATTCTGAAGGCGTGTCTGCTCCTGCACCCAGCAGTCGAGAGACTGCAGGTCAAACAGGAAATGAGTTTCTCAACTTCTATCAATAGTTATACTTTGGCTGTTGTATTATATAACATAACATGTAGCTCAAAAACAATACGTGATACACACATCGTTACTGTTGACATGAGAATTCCCACAACGCAGACACTCCTGATAAATAAAATGAAATTATTTTCTCATTTTCAGAAATGTAATTGTCTAATTTCAGAAACGATACCTGAAGTCTTAATGCAACATAAATGACACTGCACTTTATGGGGTCCATGATTGTAGAGCATGTGACTTTTGAGATACATTATAGGTTGAGATAACTGTACATTTGTAATTCAATCAGATTCTTTTAAAAGAAACGTAAAGGTTGACACAATCCAGCAGGGGGCAGTCAAACACTGTCAAATCTGTGTGCTGAAGAAAAACAAACGCTCTCCCACCAAACTGTAAATGAGAAAAGAGGCACTTCACTAACAAGACATTTTCTTTTATTCAATAAATAATTTACATTATGAACAGCTGGTGCGAGGCACCACATTCCTTTACATACAAATACAGTTTGAACTTTCCTTTCCCCATTAAGCTGCGTTATGACTCCTTTACAGGTCTGACAGGATTCCAAACAACGGAAGAGCTAAATAAAAAAAGAAAACCATAAAGTGCTTGAAACTCAAAGACATGAACACCTTCCCTTTGTGGATGTGGCGGTTTGATGATGTTTTACTTGGTTTGTAACCAGTGATGAGGACCGATGTTTCCTCTAAAAACACGAGGTGAGTATTGTGCTCAGTGGTGTTCATGCTTCTGCAAATTATTAAAACAAACATAGATTCACATTCACCAAAACATCTGATGTACAAACTAGAGTGAGAGTTTTAAACACAACTGTCAATATACAAATCAAAAGTCACAAAACATTATGTACAACCTCACATGACACACTTGGAACCGTACACTGCAAAACTCACAATACACAGAACATCTATTCACACGAGATTTAACATTACAATCGTTTGAATTTTTTTCTGCGTGTGTGTCAAACTGCACCAAAAAATATTCCAAACAGCAGTAGTAAGTCCTGCCAAACACTTCAGTGTAAGAATAAATGACTAGAAAACTGCCCACACAACAATAACAGGAGCTACAGGGACGACTTAGCAGATACTGCAACTCAAAGTTCAACCTCTCATGGCAAAAAACGTCTTATGGAAGAATAAACACAAGAGTGAGACTGCAGAACAGAAAGGAACAGCTGATTTTACAGTGTAGTTTCTGCTTCAATTCACTCAGTTACACAACGTTTTTGGAAGTCCTCTAAATAGCTGGAAAGCTGAAGATTCAGTTGGCACAAAGGCTTGTTCTTTGGCAACAAACTGTGCCGTGAAATCACCTCTACAGACATTATGTCATTTATTTACTAAGCCACAATCACATCTGCACAAGTGTAATCTAGAAAACGCACTAGAGGTCGTTACAGTTTGCACGAAGTATCACTGCTGGGAGACGACTGAGACCGGAGAGGCAGATGTTTATTCACAAAATGTTAAATTTGAAGCCTTATGTGTCCGTTCAGTGACTTGTTGGTAAAACCTGAATCAAATCACTGATGTGTCACATGTAAATAACCAATCAGGATTGAGGGGGTGACCGTTCAGTGAATGAGGACTGAGGCAAACTCCCCATGGAGGAAACCATCATCATGTTGACACCAACAATTATTTGTCTTTTGTATTTTAATTGTTTTTAAATGTGAAACACATTGTGAGGGTGCTCTGGGTGCCTTGGCCTACATTTGTTCTTTAGCTACATTCACATTACAGACTGAAAGTACAAACACTGTCTGATCAACAAAATGACGGCTGGAAACTCAGAGCTGCTTCGGAGCAACATCGCTCCTGTCAGCTCCTGTTTAACCCGTTAACACCACCGCTATTGCCAGCGATCATACTTGCATCATTTGGAGAACCGTACATACGGGAATTTTTGAAGAAACAGTTCCTGAAAGTTGACAAGTTGCACTTGGTTCCCCTACCTGGTGTGAAGGAGGAGCCAGGAGGAGGAGGACGTTGACAGCATCATTGATTCATCCTCTTTGCTGTGTTGCTGGAAGCCGGTGAGTCATTACCGTATTAACAGCAACTTGGGTGCAGTGTGCAGCTTGTCAGCTTTCAGGAACCGTTGAGTGTGTATTACGGTACTCTAAAGTATGCTAGCCTGAATGTGTCAGCAGCGAAACCGTTGGTGTTAAAGATTTGGTTGTGTGAAGAACCTCATCTTCCCTTTCTGAATTCTGGCAGCAGAGCTGACAATAGTGACTCATGAGAGGTTTGTTGTGTAGGAACGTCTGCACCCAGAAATACAAAATGCACCACAGACGCTGAAATCGACAGACAACGCTATCACGTGCGTGCGTTCTCATGCACGCCAACAATATGACCCATTAATCTCCACAGCAGACAACTGGAGACGCTGCTTTGACGTCCGTTTGGCTAAGCGCTTCCTCCAAAAGGCTCAGGCCTTTCCAAAGCTGGAAACTAATCAAACATGGAGCTGCTTCTGGTCTTAGGTGAACAAAAGCCCCTGTCAGGTCCTCTCGCTCCGCCACATGAGCCACAGAGAGTTCCGCTGGCTTGTCACCAACGAGGGGATTGGAGAGGAGGATCAACAAACTCCTCTTTCTGCAGAAGATCATCTTCTCTTCACATGGGCACACAAGCTCAGAGTGAAATTATAGGTTTTAATCCCAGGTGGACCGACTGAGCTGGTCAAAGACCATTCCCGTGAAGAAGCTACATACACGTGGTGATGAGCGGAAGCACGCTCCACTGGCCGTGGCATTCAATGGAAATGGGAAAAAAAAGAGAAAAAAAACAACCTGCGATGATCGACGTCACGTCGGACAGAACGTTAATACTCACGGTCGCCATGACGCTGCTCGTGTAAAGTGACTATAGATGATCTGTGCAGCATTCGAACCACCAGAAGACTGCGAGGACGTGCAGCAGGAGGAGCGGCGGGAAGCCTTTGTCCCTTTGGGCTGCGTTGCTCATGAATGCGTCCTTCTCAAAGATGTGGGCTCTGTTGGTGTTTGAGTGGAGCATCTTGACATCCTCCAAGGCGTAGTAGGCTGCCATGGTAAAGTTAATATCTCCAGAAGACAGAAGGTCGAACACACAGGACTGAAAGTACAGGTCCTCCACAGGAAGACGCTCCTTGCACTTGGCCTTGGCCGACTGGTAGGTGAAGCCATGTGCCACAGAGCCACTTCTGCTCCTGCCCTCCGCCGTTCCGGCCCGGACATTCCTGAAGTCGATGCGTTGGTTGGCGGGGCAGCCGTGAAGACACAGGTACAAGTCCTGGTTATCCCCTTCCTCCACAGAGTTCACAACCTCCTCCGGCATGCGCACGGCGAAGGTCAGGTAGCGGCCGACCTGCCGCACCACGATAGTTGTTCCAATGTACCTGGCTTGAATCTCCACGTGCTGCCCGGGAACCTTCTCCACCACGCGCAGAGTGTTTGCTCCGTGCCGATCCCCTCCGTTCTTTGAGCCGTCTGCAAACGCGGCTGGCAGCTCGTCCGTCTCTGCGTGGTACATCTTCTGGTCCACACACTCCTGGAAATTCTTAAAGATGATTGTCAGCTGTGGAGGAACAGAAACAAGATGTTGTGTTTGGTTCAGCTCCCAGAGAATCACAGTCATATGTAGTAAATGTACACATCAGATTAAAGGGAAATTGCTTGTAGCTTTGCGATGAGCACGTTTGTCATCTACCCCGCCAAGCCCACTCCAAAGAATCGCGATATTTCGTTACGTCGGAGATGCAGAAATCTTTCACTGACTACTATCCGATTGAAGAGAGCGGGCCACTTACTGGAAACACCAGACAACTGAGTTTCCAGAGTTTTATCCACCAAATAAACGCATCCATCATCAAACGACAGAGATGTGACCTGCAGCTGCTGCATGAACCTGCAAGCTTCTCTGCCAAACGCGTCAAAAAACATCGCCCATCACTGTTTTTCTATGTGTCAGTGAAAAAAAAAAGAATGTTCAAATATTCTTTTCCAATACAGAGACACTGAGCTAATACTGTGTGTATATATGTATACATTTTAAACAGATAGTTACAACTTCAAAATCTGAAGTTGAGACGACCCTAGTACACGTCACCTTAAAGAAAGTGCCTATAGTTTTGCGATGAGAACAGGTTTGTGCAATAGGTGCCATCTACCCCACCAACCCCACTCTAGTGTCACATTACAGCAGTGCCTGAACACGGGGGAGGCCAAGGTAAACGCCCTCAAAAAAACACGAGTCCCAGCCATGTAAAATCAGGCCTCAGTTTGCAGACACAAAGACGAGCCATTCATGGCGTTGAAAAACCTGCCTGTGAACCCCAGAACTATGCTCCAGGGAGTGGCGTCGGGCCAGGACTGAGCGATATGCTCTGCAGCTAATTAAGTGAGACTGGTCAGAATTCTGCAAGCTTGGTTTCATCCGGACACCGAGAGCCATTGTGAGCAGTGATACCCGGACGGCCTGGGGAGTCGTCAGTCCGCTGAACGCAGTTATCTGCTGCACCAGCTCCGTCTCTACCGTATTTCTCTCACCCCCGACCATGTTGCCCACCTTCATTACTTTTATTTTCCTCCTGGTTTAATTCTTAAGCTTTTAATGAATACAAAGGTGGAATTGTCATATGATCCTGTCATTAAAACGGAAAGGACCAGACACTTTTATTTGCTGTAGTGAGAGTAATGTACCAACACAGCTCCAGAAGGGGCTTGTTTGCACAGGTGGCTTTGGCAGATGCCTTGTTTTTCCTTTGTTCAGAGTCAAGATCTTAAAAAAAAGAAAAAAGAAAAAAAGACTCTGATTAGCTTCCAAGTCCAGCAGTAAAAAATGTCATTACTTCAAAGACTAAAAAAAACTAAATGTTAGCAGAGCAGCAGTAAGAAACAAAAATTATTTCTATAAATGGAATAAAGTACAAAGTCCTCTTGTATTACAGTCTAAATAATTAAGTTATGATACACTGCAAAGGAACTGAGGTACATTATCATTACTCCCAAATCGGAGCCATTTGCCAACGAAAACTACTGCTGCATTTTCTGTTTTCCACCGCAAGTTACATTCTAGGATTGTGATTCTTTTAACCATTAAGCACAACAACCATAATGAGGAATGCAGTAATGATTGCGCTTTGAAAGAAAATAGTCTCTAATGCAGAGAAAATGTCTCCATGCGGACGAAGCTCAGACGACAAGCAGCAGCCGAACATGTAGAAAGTGAAAATGCACTCTGGTGCACTGCTGTTGTACAAACATATAATTTATAGAGCTTTAAGATCTGAGGGGTTGTTCTCATTGGGTGTCTTCATCCACTACTGCAAAACCCATTGAAACATTAACTAAAGACCACAACATTGTCTGGAAAGCCAAAACCACAGAGGTTCTTACAGTAGCTCCCTTTGACACAGCGCAAATATTATTTCACATCTTCACATTTCTGTATAAAAGGTTGAGGGGAGATCGAAATACTGGACGTCCGTGTAAGAGGTATAGCCGTGACATCACATTAAACGCAGTCATGTCACACATCACAACTTTGCTAACAGAACACAGGCATGCCATCCACAATCCCAGTCCTGCTGCCTTGTTTGGTACTGTGTAAACATGCACAACACCATCATTTGTGGTTATTTTTCATGGTGGGGTTGTGAAATCGCTGTAAAGTTGGTCAGCGTAACCACGACAGGGTGGTAGACCATGCAAAAAAATATGAGCCAAATGATGTTTTCAAGTCCGCAAGCAAAAATCAACACAGCTCAGTCTGCGAGTCAAGAATAACTGACTTTCTAGAACGAGATATTGGTCTTCAGATGATGAAAAATGCCCAAGATGAATGACTAAAACCCTACTCTACATACTGCAAACATTTGAGGAAAAAAAACACTGAATACTTGGTGCGTTGGCTTGAAAATTACTCAAGTTCTATGAACTAAGGCTGAATTCATGCAACCACTTGGATCATCAATTAATCTTTTCAGTTGTTTTTCCAAGAAATGTATGCCAAACACACTCATTTCAAGCAAATGCGGTCCCGCTCCAAGAGCTGGGAAAGTCATGTGACACAAATAGTCCAATCACAATTGTTGCCATCTGTGGAGCTTCACGTAGCTGTGGCGCATAGTTGAATTTCTGGAGAGGTTCACATCAAGCTACACCATACCCTACGCAGTAGGCAACATGTCGACGCAGACCCTACACGCACGTACGCTGTCGATTTTAAGCTGCAGTGACAAACACAGGTAGCTGTTGTCCAAGTAAAGCAGATGAAGGATGCTCACCTTGCTTGTCGCGGTAGCCAGAGAGCCTGGCACCACCGGCGTGTTGGTCACCTGCACAGACAGGTATTTATTGTGGATGAGCGGCCAGGCTCCCTCCACCTTACACGTCTGGAAGTCATCGCCAAACGTTCGGAGGTGAGGGTCTCCAAAGAAACCGCAGTGGGTGTAGTTAGGAGGCGATGTGTTTCGTGGAAGACTTCGCTCATAATGGCACACTTCCGGGCCATCTGAGCGTTCCTGGCTGTCAGGCTGGAGCAGCGGGGGCAGAGGCGGGAGTGGGGTCCGGGCACGTGGTTGGGATGTCGGCCCCTCCTTGGAGCAGTTGTGCTGGCTCATTAGATCCTCTATGCCATGCTGGGCGGAGTGGTACGCCAAGTCACCCCTGCAGGTACGTGCGGTCCTGCGCACACAGCTGTTGTACGCCCTAAGAGCTGTGCAGAACTCTTCCTCTGGTCCAGAGTTTGAAGTGGAGGCCCAAAATTCCGAGTTGCACTTGAGGATCTTGCACTGCAGACTCACTGCCATAGAGGAACACGTTTAAACAGGAGAGGAAAACCAGAGGCCATTGTGTTACACGTGACGACAAAAAAAGAACGTATACACTTTTGACTTATTTGAGTTCGTAACTACAGATACACACATAAATACACTTTTGTGCTTTAACATCTACAGTGTAGCCAGACTTTCTTGGACTAAACATTCGTCTTGGATATAGGTTGACAACAACAAATAGCACAGAAAAGCAGAGGAAGATTCTTACAGCATGAGGTGTTTTGCACACAAGATGACACTGTAGAGGCAAAAAGCAGCACTGAATAGCACTCAGGTTTCGAATTGTTTTGAATGTATAGAAGAGGGTTCCTTTCTCATGGTGGTCGATCTTTAGGGCTGTAATCTACATCTTAAGCCGTATGTGTTAATTAACTGCAGTTGGTTGTCGCCACATTTGTCCACAAGCGTCCACATTTGTCCAAGTCCTGCCTTTATTTGAATATCACCACTTATTAGTCCTATGCTGAACAATGCCTCTTCCTGACAGACACACCTTGTCCATTGACAGATAGCCATAAAACAATCTGGATCTCAACTATCGGCCCCATTATCACTTTGTTGTTTGAGGGCAAGTGACTTGAAGAGGGAAACTGATAAGAGTCAGACAAACATTCACAGGGAAGCACTGCTGTGAAAAGTGAATGCTGCTATTGTCCAATTACAAAAAGGTTTCACCATTTCATTTATGAAAGCAGACTGAGTAACAGGGCAAACTGACACATTCTCGATCTTCATGTGACATGAACAGAATGTTCTTGGAGAAGCTCTCAACATGCAGCTTTTGTACGAGGACAATAACTTTCTGGAGAAATCCCGAGACATGTCCCCCTCCCCCAAACACAACCCACTCCTCGGTGCTTTCTCCTTTTCAGTCTCAGGTGTAAATGACTAAAAACCTTTTCAGTAAGTCTGTTCATATTTTATTTAAATAACATGTACGGTCACATTTTCCACACGAATCCTCACACGTCGTCTCCACGAAGCTGCTAGCTAAACACTTTGTGGGCTTCGTGGTTTCTAATTGCTCCGGAAAAAAGTAGTAATACTGGGCGAATACCAATATTAACTGTGTTACATGGGAATTTTCTAGATTCACAACGAAATTTGAGTCTCTTCCTTTATAAATGGAAGGGTCGTGAACATATTTTTTGTGTATTTAGTCGCAGACGATTCTGGAAACTGGTGCCAAAGCTTGAAAAGTAACTTCAGAGGAGACCGAAGACATTTCCAATGAATGCAAAGGGCGATTTCAATGACTTTAATAGTTTTTACAGGACATTTTTTTCTTACCGGAAGGGAAAAGTGAGAGGAACACAGCAAGGACTCTGCACACTTCAAGCGCCGAGGGTCTTCCTCTTTTCCCCATAACCATCCATCCAGCTCGGGGTCGCGCTTCGCTCCTCTCCCTGGACGAACCCGGATAAAAGGACGAAAAGGGACCGGAGTCAGAGCCACCGAGCGGGGGGAAGACAGAAAGAGTCCGTGAAGCAGCACTGAAAAAACGACCCTCTCATCGCCACCAGGTCAGACACTTCGCATGGAAACAGCTAGCGAACAGCTAACAACAGTCAACCAGCGACCAGGTAAGAGACTGAACGCTGGCGGAGAGCCTCGGCGGGCGGACACACCGAACCAATCACTGCTGCAGCCCGGCCCCTGAAACCCCCTCCACACGGTTCAAATTACACCTCAATGTGCACACTTGTTACACGACGACCGAGTCTCTTCACAAATAACTCGTCCACATGTGAGAAAAAACCCCCACTGACAAACACGAAGCAGAAAGAAAAGAGGCGTCGCCTCCTCCTCATGAGAGCAGAGAAAGACGGAAAACCGCCTGAATCTTAACACGGTTTTCTGCCTACTTTAATTCTGTCTTCGCAGTTTACACCACCACTGACAGCATCGACTTTTCCATATATAGCAGATGCATATAAATGTGTTTAAACCAGGCTATACCCTTTTTGTACTATATACAAAATAATAGTACAAATAATAGAACGACTATTTCTCTGTCAAACCACACAGATGGGTTAAGAAAAGGCCAATGGCTGCCACGTAAAATTCACACAATGCTGCTTTTCTGCACTTGAGCAAACGCACTCAGAAACACAATTTATTTCGTTCAAAATGCATTTTTGGGACGAAAATAACCCAATCTTCCTTGTTTTTGTTGGCTGATGTGCATGTCACTTATAACAGGGAAAAAAAATAGTATTTTTAATACACTTCTGGAGCATTTATGAAGTGATGGTAGTAGCAAATCCTTGCAAATAGATTGAAACAAATCTAATGACTGCACGGTGCAGATAGTTTTGCATGTAAATCATCATTTTCATTAAATTTAGCTGCTGAGGCATCTTCATTTAAAAAGAAAATGTAAAAAAACAGACAGAGATACAGTTACCAGGTAAATATAGTGAAAATGGCAATTTTACCTCCTGGTGCATCTCAAGTAGGCCAAAATTACATTTGTATCAGAGATTTTTCAGCTGATTTGTCATCAACATTAACAAAGGCTCCATTCCAATGCCATCAATCGTCAACGTCAACGTACAGTGTACCCAGCTCACCTGTTCTGGCTCTACATTCACCAGGCCTTTTCCTGAACTAACAAGGATCATGCGTGACCAAAAAACGAACAAAAAAGAAACAAAGAAAAGAGGAAAAAACCCATCAGACTCTCACACTCAATACAAAATGCTGACACACAGAAGAGATAAATTTGATGAACTAAAAAATATTTGAAAATTGTAAATCACTGCATTTACTTATGAACACTCCAAACAAACTGTCATTACTTGTGTCATATGACAGAGACAGAACAGCATGTTTGAGATTTCAATCCCAATCCAAAGATACCCTGCAGGGAATTTCTATGAAATAAAAGTCATATTACGTCATTGTAGCATTTCATAGAAAGACAGATGATTACATTTCGCCACTGCCACATTGAAAGATGTGACATTTTAAACTCTACAGAAACAAGTGCAAAACATGTTGAAGCACAATAATAAATGGCTGACAGGACCAAATACGTGTTTTTTATAGGGCCACAAATCTCCAGCTGCTCTCCTGAGCCTGACACCCGTATTATACTTCCTACTCCCCCTGATGGTTGTAGTTTCTGATTAGAGTGAGATTTATCGTACAAAGCAAACAGCAAACTCATAAAATATGGTGTTTTACTTCTACCTCCAGCAGGCCGTGAAGTAATCAGCACACACTCGCAGGTTACGCGTACGACAGTTGGATTGAGACATTTCAAACGTGGAGTTTTTCCTTGACCATTTTGAGATTTAATTGGAGCTCATACAGGAATAATTTTACTTCTTTTGATTGTCATTCAGTTGTACAAACAATGCATCACTACTGCCGTATTGCCAGATAGATGGCAGCGCACTCAAGTTGTGGCTGGCTGTGTTTTTCCACAGAGCTGGGAATGTCTTTGTGATCGCTGTCGCTCTCGTGTATGATGGATTTGATCATGTACAATGAGGCTGAGCCCAAACATGTTCTCAACAAGGGTGGCCCGTTTGCCGGATGATTTCCAGGTCAAATATACCAGGCGTTCACATCTGCAATGAATGACTGTGGCTTAAAGGTGCTCTCTAATATGTTCTTGTGGATTGTGATACATTTGTTTGGCCTTCAGTAGTAGTTTTGTGCATGAAGCAGCAGATTCAGGGGAATCAGTGCTGATCGTAAGAAAATTCATTTGAAAATCACAAGGCTCAGCTAGTTTGCACATTTTGACATTGTCACCTGTTAACTCACAGAAATGTTTATCTGCTGGTAACGTGATAACACGCAGGTCTTGCCTGTGTCTGTGGTACAGTTTGCCATTTTGAGAGCTTCGAAAACCCATAAAGTGACGGTAATGAGGAAATGGTGGTCATACTGTGTAGACATTTGCATCATCTGCAAAAATGAATGCTGGAGAAAGTTGACTTGTAGTAAATCAATGTTTTGATGCAATCTCTTTGGTCGGAACACTATCATTTCAATTTTTCTATCGATCTCCTATCTTACATCATTAGATGTCTGACAGAATGATTCAACAGCCAGTTCTTCATTAAATCTAATCTGCTAGGTCATTTATCAAGGAGAAATGCCAAATAATTACAAGTTTCAGCTGCTCACAGATGGGTCGTTTCACCACAATCCTTGAACAAAGCGTTTGTTCGTGTGAGACTGAGTGGACAGCTGATGGACAGCATCTCAGATGTTAACTGAAAAACCATCTCTAAATTAAAAATAATATGGTGATACATCTCGATAATCCCAGCCGTCATAATCCAGTCACGGCCTCCGGTTTAAGCCCTCTGATAGCACCTTTCAGTACAGCTGGCACCACTGAGGACATTCTGGGGACATTGGGACACATGTGTGAGCAGCATGTTTTATATCTATTGCAAAGTTGAATAAATAATCTGGGCAGTGGACTGGTTCTCTTTCCCAGCAGATGGTGCTTATTCGGGTCTGATATGAAAAGCTCAAACCATGACACACACTCACATGACAAACCTGTCATTACCTAGGAGCTTTATGCTCTGCTCCCCTTTTGCACTAATTGCAGCTGTCATGCAATCAGGATTTTAAAACTGAGCAGCCAGTCAGTAGTTGCATCTCCTTTCCGGAAAATCACCCGTCATGGCAGATTGGGATTATTAGTGAGTGATGGAGGCAATTTGATAATTAAAATGCTGTCACACATATTTCAAGGGAAATGGATCAGATGTTGGCTCAAGCAAATGTCCATGCAGAAAGCCGAGGCCTGGTTATTCAAGTATTCAAGAGGAAATTGTTTTTTAATTTTTTATATAAAAAAGAATGAGCTTGGATAACGAAACCAACCTTGGCGACTGCATGGGCTCTTCGCGGCTGTGGAGTCCAGCAAGAGGACAGCGATCAGCGGCGACAGGAAATAAAATAAAACACTCCCCCGGTTTTAAAAAAGCCCTCCGATGTGTCTCCGTCCTCCGGAATCGAACCCTCTCAGCGGCTTTTTGTGCGTAAAACCCTCAGATGTGCACATGATGTCCGCCGATCAGCTCCTGGAGGTCCGATCAGAGTGCTTTTCTGCGATCAGATCTGCGTTTGATCAACTCATTCGACTCAGAAAATAGGCATTATGATAGAAGAAGTGGGGAATCCTAACAGGGGTACAGGAGCTCGGAGCGCGCCGCCGCTGCGCGCACTGATCCTCTGGATGTTGTGAAATGGCTCGTTAGAAAGTGTGAGAGAGACAATGATCGGCTCTGCGTGACGCCGCTGGCAGCCCCCAATCTGTTTTCTGCTTCACAAGATGTGTATTCACAAGAGGAAGCAGCTCCACTGCAAAAAACAGCAGAGTTTCACAGTTTTGATGAAATGGATAAATCAACTAAACCTAGGTGCTGCCAAATCTCATTTTATTTTTTTTGGTCTTTTCTCAGTACATTTAATCTTGACATGCATACTGCTTTATTAATTAAATTAATCAATAAATTAAACCAAATCCCTTCACTTCATGTAATGTACAAACACACACATATTCCCCCACCCCCATATCTACAAAATCACAGGTTGGAAAAAGACATATCCATGATAATAAGGATTTAATAGAGGGATCAGATGGACAACCACTTTGCAGCAGAGGTGGGGAGGTAGAGAGGGCTGCACCTGTGTTTGCGGATCATACCAACCAACCCCCTTTTCTTCCCTTTCCAGCACAACTGACTCACTCTGCTCTAGTTTTCCTCTGATCAGGGAAATCCAACAGTGTGCAGGGATCATTGTCGAACTGTGTTGAAAGCATCCTCACCTGTCTGATTCTCCACTCTCTGCCCAACGCTGATGCAGAAGCTGTCCCATTACATCATCCTTTTGTGTACCCAGCCAGAAAGTGACCTCTGTAATCCACTCATTTACTATCACAGCACAGACCTGCCCTCTCCAGATGGTCACTGAGAGGCAGCGTATTTTACATTGATGCACCAGAAGAACATGAAAGAGTGACACCCCAGTGTGAAAAGAATGGTTTCAGAGATGCCGGATGCGGGCCCCATCTCCAACACAGCTGGTCTACGCACTGTCTTGCTGAGGTGTTTTACGGTGGTAACACAGCAGATCTTATATATCACTGGTGTATTTAATGCTTTCTCAAGTTCAACTTTTGCCTCGTTTTACTCAAGTCAGTCATAGGAAGGCCAAGTGAAGGAAACACAGGGTGATGCCCTCCCGCCTTTGCTTCTCTGATTTCCTGTTATAAAGATCTGCCTCAGCACATATAGCTGCCGGAGCCACAAGGAGATTCAAAGGAAAAAAAATGCAGTTGGTTTGAATCAGGTAGAATGAATAGATATAGATATGCAAAGAATCAGGATTCTGATTGCACATGCTCAGTTCAATGTATATTTAACATTTATACTTCTGTGTCTGTCTGAAAAGAGACAGAAAGGTTAGGAGAAAAAGCTAGAGAGGCTAGATTGAGATGGTTTGGACATGTGCAGAGGAGGGACAGTGGATACATTGGTAGGAGAATGTTAGAGATGGAGTTGGAGGTAGGAGACAGAGAGGAAGACCAAAGAGGAGGTTTATAGATGCAGTGAGGGAGGACATGGAGGTAGTTGGAGTCAGAGTAGAGGATACAGAGAACAGGGAAAGATGGAAATCAATGATTCGCTGTGGCAACCCCTGAAGAGGGACAAAGCCGAAAGGAGAAGAAGAAGAAGAAGAAGTCTGTCTGAAAAGAGTCAGGTGAAGTGTTTATTATGACAGCTGTATAAATTCTATAATCTAAATTATACATATAAAAATACAATAATACAAAGAATTATATATATAATATGTATATATAAGAAGACTCAAAAGAAGAAAAGTACAATAAAATCATAGAAGCATAATGAAGCTTTTGCACCAGAAGCCTCTGTAGCCATTTGACGCTGTTTGTTTAATTCAAATGCAGTTGCCGCCAGCTCACGTTACACTGACGGAGTGATGAGCGGCACTCCCGGATCTTTTTCTCTCCTTTGCTTCCTTAGCCAACCTCATCCTCAGCCTTTTCAACACGGCCATGATATGCACGCAGAAAATTCTGTGCTTTGAAAGTGTTACTCAGGTTTCCTGCCTCGTCACTCACCTCGTCAAAGTTAATGCAAGACTGAGCATCGTGGCTTGGAGAGATGTGTTGACGCAAAACATACGGGTAGTTTTAGGCACAAAGACTTTGGAAAACATCATGACTTGGAACTGATTGCAAGTGTTCTCTGGCTAGTTTTGTTGACCCACTTAAATCTGCCTTCTCCCTTTGCAGACCATCATCTGCAAGTCTGTAAGACTTTTTCTGATTGAAAGTCCATTTGAAATGAACACACAACCCGTGTCATCATCGAAATATATCTGCCCTACATTTTCAAACTATAAACACCCTTTTCATCTGGACTGGATGAAAACTGTAAAATATAATCTGCAATAACAACAGATAATTACATCTGAGAGGAGGGGAGCCTTGGTTTTATTTCCTTCACGAGTATAACCCATCATTATTACTTCTGCTTAGGACGCTTAGGTTTTCATTACCAGGACATCATGTTTCATGTTGGAGTGTAGGCCATGAAAAAACAGTTATGTTTCAGATCCAAGACTTCTTGTCCATTACTGTATCTATTTATTGAAATAGACATTTAGACACACAATGTCATTGATTATTCCTAGTGACCACTTCAAATGAGCAACATTTTAAATGAGTCTCATATTAAATAAATTAGTAGAAAAAAGGTTACAAGGTGCTTAGACAGAGCAGGCGATTATTATGTGTGTGTGTGCGTATATATGTACATATATAGTAACAATGTAATAATAACAGTCAGCATAATACTGCAATTGAACAGAAGATGACAATTTGGGCTTAGATGAGTTTGTGTATCTCGGGTGTTGACAGGACCAGTTAGTGCTTCAAAAACGCGCAGATGTTGACTGAAAAGTGTCAGTTATTATATATGGGCACCTCGCGCCTTTGTGTTCGAACACATTGACTCTGGCTGCATGAAATACGACTGGACATGATCAACATTTACAGGTCGCTGTATCGCTGTATTTGGTAATAAGGTTGTGTTCAGAGGTGATATGTGGGGTCAGACACCATGTAGAATTACTGCCACAGTCAGGAACAATATGAATGCAGGAAGCTTGCAAATTGGCCTGTTGATGCGCACAGAGGAATGGGCTTGAATGTGTAAACCCTCATTACAGAATCTCCTCTCTTATTTCAGCAGAGACGGTGAGGGATGGATTTTTCCTCCTCTTTTTGAAAAGCCAGTCTGCAGTCCAGTGAGAATTTTTCACACTGTTTAATTCCAGACGTGGACGCGATTAGACAGAGTGTGCACAGGCTTCACGATAAATAATTAGTTTTGCTGCTAAATAGAGCTGATCTCAATGAAAGCCACATTACGTCCAGACAGATTTGAAGGAGGAACATCACTGAATGAATAACTGCTGCGGACAATGAAGGATCATCACAATTTTGCACCTGACATGGTTGGGGCGCTGATGGTGTGTGTGTATGTGTGTGTGTGTGTGTCGCCATGGTGGATGGTGGATGCCACAAATGGATGCAAGAAAATGGAGTCTTATCTCAATAAAGCAGCTGTCTTTTTTATAATTTCCTGCCTCTGCAATTACACGCAAAAAAATGAACAATACAGTTTAAGAATCTAAAATGTGATGTTTTACTGTACATTGTGTGAATTGTTCTTCCTCTTGGTTTCATTTTAAGCAATTTACTGCTAATCAGGCCCCAAATTAAAATGCACTTCTGGCATCCTGCTGACAACATACTGACTTACCCAGATAGTAACCGACCGTTTTTTATTTCACGTTTCAGACAAACAATGTAAATAGCAATGACTGTTACTAAGATTTAATTAAAATAATGTATGGATTAAATTCATATATTTAAGATAAGAAAAATCCATTTCTTCTGCACTGTTCATGCCAGGAGCTATATTTTCTCTCTGTCTGGTCTTAATCCTTGTTGTCCGTCGCTGACCTGCGTGAATGCAGAGTGATGATAACAGAGACACTAACACAAGCATGAGAACATTACAACAGCTGTTTGTATTTGGTGCCTTTTTAAGGTTAATGCTACCAGTCTCTGGGTGGGGAAAAATAAGCAGCCGGTCTAAATTCTTCAGAGCTCTTTTATGTCTTGACTTCTTCTGCTTGGTTGTTGAACTTTACTAGTGTCCTGTAGAGTTGTCCTGTATGCACAGCTGCAGGGGCTCCATCCTGCCCTTCCTTTTGTCCCATTCTTGGCACAATAGCTGCAGTGCTCAAGTTTTTGCAGGTGCAGACAAATTATTGGCCACCCAAAATCCCATCGCAGCCTTTCGTGCTCTGGCAATAGAAAGAACAAGGAATCAGTTGGATTCTAATCAAAATCACATGTTTGCAAACCCATATGTAAATCAACTGCCATTTTGCTCGCAAGATGTCACAGCACTAAAACTCTATCACTATTGTGTTCATTAATGTTGTCCTGCAGGTTTTTTGTGAATTACCATCAGCTCTTCTGGCTCTCACTCTTAATTACTTTGACCACACGCATTCACGTTAAAGGTCCAAGTGCCAGGCCGACAGCATGGTCTGACCACAGTCATGTCAAATTATTAAGAGAGGGGAAGAAATGCAAATGTAAGCAGGAAATTACTTTCATTTGTAATTTAAATGGGCACAATTTTTTTCTTAATTTTAATCCATTATCACGGGTCAGCTGCTCAATAACATTTCAGCACAATTCATCTAAGAGCATAATTTTAGCCTCTTTAAGTGGAGGGGAAATTTGCAATTCTGGAGCTCAGAGGAAGATTTCCATGCTGTAATATTTATAGTCTCCTCAAACTGCTGAAGTGCAGAAGCGGCTGAAATTAAGACGTAAGTTACTATGGAACAGCCGGAAATGCTTCTTGCATTGTTACCGCAGACGAGTGGTGCCACATTGCTTCATATGATCCACGTTCATATCCACGTGCAGCCTCGTACTCCACTTCATCTTTGTAAAGTGTGCTGCAGCTCATTAATGACACTCGGGGAAATGTTAGCGCTTTGGGTTCAGATTAATTGAAGAGTCCATGAACATCTAATTACAGGACTTACACATATCTCCAGCCCTCTGAGACAGCAGATCTTTCCCTCAAGCTAAATGGTGCCGCTATTGATCATTATATGTAAAATGATACTATGATGTGTGTGTTGAGGCTGTTGCAGTGGAGGCAGGTTAATTGGACCAGACTCTAAAAAGCAACACAGTTGTTAAAAAAACCTTTTAAGGCTTGATTTGTTATTGAATGTAATATGCATAAGTTGATTAAAGCAGTGAAACGATTGTAGGGATTCGCCGATTGTCCCTTAAAGGAGATGTCTGATGTTTGGTCTAGTGTTTGTTAAATGATAATGGAGCTTAGAAGTTGTTAACCAACACTCAGAGAAAAAAAATCCCAATGCCAAAGCCAAAAAACATCAGTGAGTCATAGTTGCCTTCAGGTTATCGTCTGTGTCTCAACATGCAGGTCGGTCCACTCACCAGTGACTTTAATTAAAGCGAGTTTAGGAGTCGCCACATATTAACCTCATTGCAAAATGTCTGATGTCATTTCATTTAGTAAATCCTTTGTATTGCAGTTTGGAGTGTGTTCATATTTGTATTTGACTGTCCTGTAAAAAAGCATGTTGAGTAAGGCTGCTGAAATGATTAGCGATTGATTTATGACAACTCCTTTTCTAGTTGCAGTTACTGTGAGACCTAGAAGCGCGAAACGCCTGAAAGTGAACGATTCAATGAAAACAGATTTTCATGTCTAATCTCTACAAAAAAGTCGGTATGCCTCCACATGCCCACATTTTATCGACCCTTAGTCATTGGTGCCATTCAAAGTAAACTGAGAAAGAAACACGCTCAACTTTTGACTGATGACGTTTCAATGGTTTGACAAATTTCATCGCTTTCCTTTCATGCATGGCAGCATGTGCCTGCACAGATACTAGTTTGTGCTTCAAAAAACAGAAAGATATGAATGAAAAGTATGAATGTATATATCTATAATGTGTCTTTGACATGTTTGACTACATAGTGAATGCTCCATAGTCCTGATAAGCAACCTCCCCTGAACTTGGTTTGCGCACTGGAAGCATCAGCTTGTTATTTTAGCATGTGGCCCCATCAGGAAGTTTTACTTTGCATATACATACTATACATTTGATTTAATTTATGTTTTTTACTGGATTTTAATGTGAGAAAACGTACCAGCCCAGTGAGGCAATGGCAAAACCTGCAGCAATACAATGGATACACAGCAGCAGCTCACATTCCTGGTAGCTTCTGCTGTCAGTATGTTAGCGTGAATGCAGCAGCAGTGATACTGTCGGAGTAAAAGGATTAAAGTCACCTCTGTTCCACTTTGTTTGTGGTTGCACTTTACGCACATCCTCTGATGCTCTGTGGTCACGGTAAGTTCACTCCTACCTCATTGTAACTCTGACAAACCGTTATAGCTGAAATTAGACATTAAATAGGCCGATCCACTACCTGTGGATCTGATGTGCTGACAAACATTGAGCTTGAATGACATTAAGTGAAGTTGGAAAACACCTGGCTGGCCTGAATATCAAACCACACCTGGAGGAGTTCAAGGGCGAGTATAACTGGTTTCCACGGCCTTGGGGCCCTTTTCGCCCAGACAGTAACACTGTGGCTTCCTCATATGTTTTAATGACACACAAAACACAATGGGGGATTGAGTCAAAGAAGAAGCCTTGGGCCAAAACAAATATTTGTTTGTCTATCTATATATCCATCTATTTGTCTATCTAGTCTTGGTAGACCATAATATTCGAACCAAAATGAATGAAGATAGGTAGGAACATGATTTAGAATTAGCTGTTGGTCACATGCATATTGTTAAAACTACTCCGTCGTATGTGTATCTGCAGGTAGTATGATGTGTGTTTTCTGAATGTGTGTCAGAGCTGTGGGACTCTAATGGCAGCTATAGCACCAAATTAGCATGCATTGTTTGCATAACCCTGGCAATCTGTGTGTGGCCTGTAGGCTGTGCAAAAATAGGGTGTAGGCTGATTGAACAGCACCATGTTGGGCAGATGACAGGTGTTTTTACGATATGTGTGTGTGTGTGTGTGTGTGTGCAGTCAGCATATGCCATTGCTTCAGGCCTGAAATAGGGCAAAAATGTACAGGTGTCAATTTTCCATCACTGCCAAGTAGCGGTTGAGCCAATAACGAAGATTGCTGCATCATTTGACCTGCAAATTAATTACAGAGTCCATGCAAATAGAATTCATATGAGAATTCCTGCTGGTTTATTTGGTCGTTTTTCAGTTTGGATAACCTTTACATTTCTGTGTTCAGAGTTCAACAGCACTGATGTAGCTTAGGAGACTCTGAACTTTGTGATTACAGAATGCAGCATGGCTGTTAAAAAATAATAAAAAAATAGTGCAACACATCTTTTCATGAAGTAAAATGACTCCTTTGTTTCAGAGGATGCACAGAGTTTTCCAGATGGCGAGCACATGTTCATTTGCTTTCCAGCTGCTATCAGTCTCTGTTTCAATGTAAGGTGATCTACGCTCATGATCCGAGCTGTATCTCAGCAAATTCCGGGGTATCAGTCATCAAACATCCCTCAGCTAAGACCAAACTGTACATCATTTGGAAAATAGTACCACGCCCAATTCACAAGGGAATAAAGATTAGACTGTAAATATTTGGACTGCAAAGTCAGTTTCATTTGTGTTTAAATATGGCTAACATGTGGCTTAAATGCTGAATATGCTTAAAGAACCGAAACTCAGTCAGGAAATCTGAAATGATGCTGACATTTTGATAAGACTTTAAATTTCTGTTCCTGGCATTGAGATCTGTGATCCCACGGCCAAGAACTAGGCTGCCTGGAGAATCTGCCCACACTTGTCTTTGAATGCAGTTCATCATTAATATAACAGCATTGCAAGATGATATTGGCAGATTTTTTTTTTGCTTTCAGTTTTGAAAAATCTTCTACAACCAACACACAATAATACACACTACCTTATCTCCCCTTCTCCTAATCTGTCTTTCCTTCACCTTCTTCGAATGCTTTCTTTTTGCACCTGCGAGTCTTCTGACACAATGCAGCACACTGACAAAGAACTGAAGCCGTGGTCTCACAGAGGCAACTGTCATCTGTTGTAGCTTTAACACAATGGAAGGTAAAAAAAAAAAATCTTTTAAGGCATCTAATCAGACATGCTAGCAGATGGAAAAAAAACCCCAACCTAAAAAAACAGACTTAGACAGATGCAGAAAGCATGAAGTGTGAGGGAAAAGAGAATTGGAGGATCCAGAGAGCCGCAGACAGCGCAGATCCCTGCCTCCAATGTAAGAGGTTTGTGAAAAATCTCCATTAAACAGCCATGAATGCAGTTTATTTTTAACAAATTTGTGCTTTCATAGTTAATTTTCTCTAGTCCAAGTAGATATAACTAGGGTTGCATAATTACCGGAATGTAATTTATGAAATTTATGGGAAATAACAGGAATTTATGTGAATTAATAGGAGTAAGTCTCTTGGTTCCTGAAAGTTGAAAACAGCCATATTGCTGTCATTACGGTAATCCCACTGCTGTGATGACAGCAACTTGGAAATAAATTGTAATCATTCAACACTTTTAGAATGTTTGTAATTACCTTTCTCAAACTAAAACAACCAGATTTCATGCAAGGGCCTTAAGAAAATTGATGCCATTCGTCTCATGCACATAGCAGACTACTTATCGCCGGTGTACCGATGCCATGCCCCCTGGATGCCACGCCCCCTGGATGCCACGCCTCCTACCTGGAAGTGTGCAGATATCACATTAATTACAGTTGATTGCTGCTGATAAGATGCTAGATGCTAAATGTGAGCTATAGCTAGCACTATTTCATTTACCATTCATTGAATATTTCCAAAATTCCTAAGATCCAGTGGAAAGTTTCTAAAACGTTTATGGAAATTTACTGGATATTGTCCACATTTAGTAGGAGAGAAGAGCACAGCGTCCATGAATCTTTTTGTATTCATGACATTTTGAATATTTGTGAACACATTGTAATTACAAGCTTAATAATAATGATAATAAAGAAAATCTATTGATTTTCACAGTGTGTTTCTAACTCCCTCAACGTGTAACTCTGCAGAGGCCATTAATCCCTTTCCTGCTGCTTTTAGTCTGGCACGCTGAGCCTCTGGGTCGGGACATAAGTGAGCAACGCTGATCGGACTTGATGGCTCGTGCTGTTCTTTGGTTGGAGAACAGTTAGATGCTGTGTATCCTTTGTGCCATGAGCTCTGTGGTAAAACCCTTAACTTGTCAGGCTAGTTAAATTGTTTTATGACAGTTGACTTTGTTTTCTAATAACACTGCGGATTATCGCTTTTTCCCTCTTGGCGACTCGCTGATGTATCATTTCATCACTGCTGCACGTGTGACAATCCTGCATCATATTCCCAGGAATTCTTCCGGCCTTTTGAAATGTGAGCGTATGTGAGAAAGCGGAAGCAGCAACGTTTTGAATGTGTGCCTGTGGCTGTGACGTATCTGCGCCTGTAATCCTTCACACGAAGGCTGGATGAGCAGCATCATTGTGCACATCAGAATGGCAGGCTTAAGAAACAGGCCACAGCATGCACAGCATGTCGCGCAGTGGAAACGTCGCCAACAGGGACTCATTTACAGTAATATGTGGAGGAATAATGCTCGTAGATTTTGTTTACTCAAAGCGAAAATGCTAATTTGAAGTATCGGCTGACTTTGGATTCCAGTTTAACCCAATTTTAAATCCAGTGGTATCATTGCGGAAGCCTTTGCACTAGCATATGTTGGAATACAAATACGACTATTTGCACAATCAGAAAACACTGATCAGTTCCTGAGTTGAGAAGTTGCACTTCACAGTCAGTGTATTGGCATTACGGTAATGATTAACATTAACAGAGCAAATGGGATTACCATAATGACAGAAACATGGCTGTTCTCAACTTTCTGGAGCCAATCAACATTTTCTGATCAGAGCAAATAGTTGCAAAATGATGGTACTCAAAGTATGTTGGCATGAATGTAGTAAAGGGTTAAAAAAGATCAATTAGGTGCCTACAGCTTCTGGTTTGTGGAATGGTACAGAAACCAATTACTTCTTGAGGTTTACAGGCACAAAATGACGAGTTTGGGTGTCTGTGAAGGCTCTCCATCGTCCAGGTCATGCTGTCTTGCTGGGTTAATTTGAAGACAACAGGACTTGAAGATGAGTTTACTTGAAGATGAGAAGAATGATGTTCAAGCAAACAGCAAGCCCAGTGTTCCTGGAAGCTGTGTGGTATTTCAGGCAACTTTCTTCGAGACCCAAAAACATTCACAGGAAGAAATGTGAGCACTCTAAAGCTGATCCCAGGAGCATTTACTGTTTCATTTGAAAATAAATCATACTGCAAAATATATATATTTATTTAACCTACAAAAATTGTATACCTACATTTTTATCCTGACCTGGTTTTGAATATTCTGACCATGGGATATGATGTTGAGGAGCATAATACATTTAGACTCTGCCATTTTTATTAACACTGTCATGTTTCTGTGGCACCCCAAAGGCAAACTTATTTTGGCAGCCATGTGTTGGATCAGGCCAACCACCTGTCATCTTATTTCTGCACATGGCCTCTTCTGTCAAGCGCTTGCTCACATTCCTCCCAGTGCCCCACACAACACCTGTGATTGGCTTCCACTCTGCCATCACAGCTGTCAGGCTCACCCAGTGTTCATTAGCATGATAGACCTCCCATAAAGCAGTTTGTTTCAACAGCTCTGTGTTTTTTTTAGCTCAATCTGTCACAGCCAGAAAGCAGACGTGTGATGAACACAAATGAATCACTTTAGTTATTTTCAACTATACCTTCAGATGTATGTCCACAGAGGTGTAATGTTTAATGAGTCATCGCTTTCATTGTGGAGTCCACATGGCATTTCTGCAACGTGCCATACTGACACTGCAACACAATTGTGCAACGTCTTTTTGCAATTGGATTTTTGTCAGCTTCATCTCCAGGGACATTTCTTCCCAGAAAGCTGTGGCACTCCAGCCAACATCTGTTACAACACATTGATCCAATTCTGCCCTGTACTGGAGGCTCAACAACACTTTTGTAGATCAATTTCTAAATCGTTTTTGAATAAGGATAATCACTATTCTGTGATTGTAGAAATAATGATGAATAATGTTTGAGATGGACAGCAGCACAAACGTTTGCAAAGCACAAGCTGTGTATTTGTCATTTTGGTTTTCGGATTCAGTTTGTTGTACTGGATATACAGACGTCATACTTGTAACCATTTTGTTGCAATAATTCCACGTGACTGGAATGTGTCATTAGGATTCTGTGTGCATTTTTGTTTGTTTGTTTTTTAAAGGGGAAACAACAACAGTCCATTGAAAGGCTGACAACCATAGTGACGGATAGAGAAACGTATGCGTCTCTGTCACATGGATGGATGTGGATGAAGCTAGTGGAACATTCATGTCCATGATGGCTGTAACTGGATTTCACAAAGTCAAGTAAACAGACCTCAATGTTCTCAGTCCCTTTTCCTGTTGTTTAACACTGACAGCGAGCAGCTTTGGTGTTTACTGAAAGTGTTAAATGGGAGCAGATTGAAGGAAGCTGCTGGGTATCACTGTGTGACGGACATATCCTTTCACTTGCAAACACAAGGCGTTAAGCAGAACCTCTGCTATGCTGAACACATCTATCTCTAACATATTTGCTACACTGAATGGTTCCGATTTCATTCCTGATTTGACAAAACAACAACCTTTAAATGGGGGGGAGGGTGGATCTGTAATCTCAATCAAATTAGCTGGTAGCTTTATTTATTAATTTCTTTTTTGAATAGCAGCAGTGTTTTGTCCCCCTGACAGAGGACGAGGCCCATCGCTGAAGGAGATCCTGAAAAAACGTCCGGTTTTATAAATACCCCCATTCAGGCCAAACGAAAAGATTTTTTTCCCAAGCCCAATGTTCTCACACTTGTGCTTGCATCTCAAATAAGCCTCCTATGGATTCCTAACTTCAGAGAATGGTGGTGAGGGGGAGGGGAGGCCGGGTAGGATGAAGCCAAAAGGGAACAGGGGGAGGGGGGCAAGAAGAGCATTTTATAGAGATGCTGATTTGTCATTCACTGGCACTCTGCAAGAACAGAACCCTGGTGGAATGCACATTGAAAGCTACAATTCTCATTCAGAGGCCATAATGCATCCATAGTATAAGTGTGGAAGAAGAGTTTCATCGGTGGGAAAATGGTGACCCCCGAACCTGGTGAAAGGATAGCTGCTGTTCGCCTCTTTCCGCAAAGGTGCATTGTGACGGCATCGTCGTCACCTGCACAGAAAGAGAGTGAAAGCCCGCTGTAGGTGTTTACAGCGAGCCCTCCTCTGCCTTCTCAGCGAAGCGGATGAATAACAACATAAGTCCTGGCTGAATGTGCGGAAATGCACCGTCAGATCTAGATGGTAATCACGCATTTCACAAGAGAGATGGATGGCATATCAGCCTGTGTTCCCACTTATTTTGTTTTAGATCGCTTCCCTTTCATCTTTCCCCTCTCCCTGCGGTAGATTATGATGAAGACATTTTAAGCATGAAGATTGTGACGACAAAGAGCTGTCGCACCTGATAAGCATCGTAAAAACACCAAGCCAATCCAAGAAGTACTGTAAGTATGGAGAATAGAGGCTGAGCAAACACCACGAGCAGATAAAAGGTTTCAAATGTGTTGAGCGTTTCTAAGAAGCGTATCAACTGAAGCAAATGACAGCCCAGTGAGTTCAAAAAATTAAATATAGTCTGGACTAAAAATACAGTTATGGCCAATAAATAATGAATGAATAAAAAATGAGTTGCAAATGTTCATATTTAGGACACGTGGAGCCCGATGATACAATTAATGTTTGGCAGGAGAAAGCAGATACATAAAAGAAGGTGCAGTCAATCTATAGCCTGCCAGTGCTACTTGGACATGTACAGTATGTTCTTATATTCCCTGACTGGAAGCTTGCGTTATAAACGAGTCGTGCCACATTTGGAAGAACGAAAACATTATCTAACAATCTAGCTTACAAGGCTGTTAACCAGATGTTGAATTTGAGCAAATGATATTCTCAGAGGAGTGAATCCAACTGAATGTACAAACTACATTGACAGACATGACATTTAGGTTTAGTCAGGAGAGAGCGAGCATATGTCTTACACATGAACAAAGAAGCAAGGCGGTCAGTCCAACAATCTCTCCCTTTTGGCTCGTTGGAAAGTGCTGCTGGCTTCGGCTCAGTGATTTCGTTTCCTGGGTGATATTAATGTTTGCTGTGAGTTTTGCAGCATTAGAGATTCTCTTTATATCAAAACCTTTGAAGAGCCTCAGTTCAATGACTCCACAGTGTGGGGAATGCTTTGTAGACAGCCAAAGGTCAGGCCTTTTCTTCCATCCCCCTCCTCTGAGACTGTGTGGTTATACTGCCGACGTATTGTCCTACATTTCCTCTAAAAAGACCTGCAGGCTGTGAAAGCCTCCAACGTATTGAACACATGTTTCTTCATAATGTGACTGATCTAGTGTGGTAATCAATATAATTCATACCTGATCATTGTTTCTCATCAACAAATAAACGTAATCTACTTCCATATGTGTGGTATAAAATGCATTCTAAGTATACAATCATTGATTGTGTACAAGTGTGAAGCCCAGACTCGTGTTTCATCACACCAATAACTATTCTTTCATTTTAGCTGTTAAAATGTCACATCACAGTTTGTTAGTTGTTAGGTCTGTCATATAATATGTGATATATATTTAATCATTACAAAAACCAACATGCAATTTGTTCAAGATACTGAAATTACATCTGCCGTTGATGGTTCTGTGTCTGCTCAAAGATCCCTGAGGGTTTTCACCATGTTTTCACCAGACCTCCTGAATCTGGCCAATCAAACGAGATGGGCGTCACCTCAAACTCTCACAGTGTGTTCCAGTTACAGGGAGTTCATACGTTGCAATGACGTAATTTCCCAAGTTGTTTGTGTTCCAAAACATACATAGTATGTCGGAAAAACCTACCTATTATGCGCTTGTTCTTATTTCACAACGCACATATCCCACTGCATATTTACTAATTACTAAGTGCTACATAAGTGGTAAACTCCCCACGCCTTTAGATATGATATACACGCAGCCATCTTTAAATCTAAACTCTGGGTCCTCTGGGTTCCCCTGATGTCCTAGTCACATATCCCCCTCTGATTTTCCCCCAAATTTACTTATGACTTATCCACCCTGTGAGATTGTGATTTTAATGTATGTTATTTACATGATTGCATCAAGTAATACACATGTATTTGTCTTTAATTCAAAGTATTTACAACATTTCTTGGCATAGATTTATAACTAACTGCGAATAGAGATACATTGTTATCTAGTGTTTCTGTACAAAGATGCATGAAACATGTACAGTAAATATATGAATCTGCAGATAACCTATTATAGTATAAATAAAACAATGTTATTGCCCATGTGATTGTAGCATAAAAGCTAATTCATGTCTCAATTTTAAGTCTGTTCAGGTTGAAAACCTGTGTTACCAACTAATTAATTCAGAGTCAACAGCAGAGAATGAAAGTATTTAGAGTCTCAGAGTGACGTGCCAGTGTGCTGCTAATGATTTCAGTGCACATAGTGGTGCTTGGCAACTTGTTTGCCAAAACACAGCAGAAAATAAGCCCTCAAGGCAGTCAGACCTCTAATTGGTCTCTCACCAGTGTCGGCCTTGGCTACTGCTGAGCACTGGTCAGATACAAACAGTGTAGAGTAAAAGTTTATTATTCTTACAGAAAGAAGGTGGCCTCCTTGAGGTGTGTGTGTGTGTGTCTGTCTGTGTGTGTATGCTCAATAGGATTGTGCCAAACCGGGAAGATATATCTGTTCCCAGCAGAGACGCATGGCTGACATCCACACTGACTGTTCCTTGTTGAGATGTTACAATGACATGGTCTTGTTTGTTGCTCACTGTTGCTCTCCAGCAAACTTGTGACGACAAACTTATGACGACCGTGGAACACAAATGTCATGAAAAAGTTGTGAACAGAAGAAAAATGTTATTAAATCCCCCCAACCCTAAACGCCTAACCTAACCTAATCCCTAACCACTCAACCCTAACCCTCTAAAATTAATGCAACTCTTACCCCCAACCATAACCTCTAACCCCCATCATAATCCCTAACCCATTCTATTCCCTCACCCCCTATATCCCTAACCTATTTTGCAATTCATATTTGGGTTGAAGCTATAATAAACTTGTTCTATGTGTTTGGAATGAACAACATGATTAATTATATGCAGAGCGGATTGTGACTTTTGTCAAATACAAGTTTGACATGCATTTATCTAGTTTAACTTACCCAACTAAAAACAACAACATTACCTATGTGTTACCTACTTACCTATGTGTGAAATCATGTGTATTATGCATACTTATATGCTTACAACTTTATAATGATGATGATATTTAATTAATCTGGGAAATAAAAGAAGGAAATGTTGGTTCACATGTTGATAACTTAAATATATGGTTCCCATATTGAATGCATTCAGCGATAGCAGGAGGTCCAGCTGAACTCAGACCTCCTCCCATGTTCACTTCCACTGGCCAGGTCATCAATACATGTCTGTGATACAAGTGAACATAAGCAATGGCAAAAACAGAAAGAAATTACTTTATTTTTAATCTTATTTTCCTGGTTGTGTTTAGGAATTCAGACAGGAAATATATCTTATTTCATGTGATTCATGTCTCTGTATTTTTTCAGTATCTAAACCCTATCAGATATATATTTTTTAATTTACAGATAGAACACTATTATAAACTATTATAGAATAATGTGAACAAGTCTCCTCAAATATTGTATAATTTAAAAGAGAAAGCAGGTTTGAAGTCTGTGGTAGAAGAAAGTAAAGCTGTCTATTCTCATGGAGCATCATTGCATGTGTTTTAGTCAATGACATGGCACTAAAGAAAAAAAATATATATATATTAACAGAATAAAACAAGCTCCACAGGATTATGAGTTGTTTCACTTAGTTGTTCAGTAACCTGATATATTATCAAGTATTAAGTTGTATGTTAGTGATGTGGCCTCGGGGGCTCTGATGAGGTCCCACTTCTCTCAGCCTGTTCTCACATCTTCTCCTGCATAGTCCTTTGAAATAACCAACAGCCCTCTGAGACGTAAATCCTGATCAGCAGTGTGATAAAGGACCCACAGGTGGACCAGATAATGAAACACCTGTTGCTTTCACTGTGAAACTTTTCCCTCCACTTGATGACACAAACGTTTGCTGTTCACCATCCCATCATGTCGTGTGAGGCGCTGGCTCAACTGGATGGGCGAGATGACACAGAGGGGTGAAAGATAGTTAAAATATTTCATCAAGTCGACATCGACACGTTAATGTTCGGAGATTAGACATTGGTGAGTTTTATGTGAACCTTCCTGAGTCTAGAGGCCTGGTGGGTGAAATGAAGGCGGATGAGGTGCTGCTGCTGCAGAGAAGCAGGCCTCAGGTGTGAACAGGTGTTCGGGTTCACTGCCATGCTGGAATGGGAGCCGTTCCAGGTGCACAGCTGCGGGGTGTGGCTCGCTCATATACAGCCTCCTGGACTGAAATACTTAGTCCTTGGGAAGCCGGTGGGGGTGGAGTTTCTGCACGAATGTACACTTCCCCCAACGTTTAGTGAGGAATAAATGTGCGGAGCCGACAGGCAGAGGGTGGAAAATCGTGAGTGGGAAAGGTAGAATTAGTCGCTCAGCTATGGGTGCCCGTGTCTTTATGAGTTTCCATGTAGGTGTGAGTGATCTGTGTGTATTCAGGATACAGTAGGACCATAAAACAAACACAAGACAACAAATGATGTTTGGAAGGTCCCATGGGTCACCTGGGAAACATGTAGTGTCTCCTGTGGTAACACATGATGGTCCGTAGAAGGAACATGTCTGAGTTGAGTCCCTCTAAGCTCTAGACGGCATCAGTCTCAGCCTCAGGACAGATTAGGTTGAAGGCAAACTCTGTGCAGGGTACATGAGTACTAAGTCTTCTAAATATATCAAAGGTCAGTGAGGCTGAGTGAAGAGGCTGGTGAATTTTGAAAGAATTGGGTCAGCAACTGCTGTGGATGGTTGCTGGGGCCACGAATGCGAGCCCACACATGCTGTCAGGGGACAGATGTGTATGTGGAGCGGGATGCAGGGAGGCCTTCACAGATGTGTGCATGGATTTGAAGCTTGCCATTTCGCAGACGCAATCCTCAAATTTTCTTTTAACAAAGCTTGTCCCACTGGTCTCAGCGGCTGCCAGACAGTTTGGTACACGAGCAGTGTGACCTTTCCTGTCCTTGGAACAGTTGATGCTGTGTAATGTATTCCTCAGTTGATTCCTCCTTTTCGTTCTATGAATTTTAACAAACCCCCTACCCCACCAGCTGTGTCTCCACACTGTTGGATATTATTCCACCTATTACCTTTCAGAACCCCAATCACCACATGTTCTGTAGAGAAACAAAGCTGTGAGTTTCAAAGATGAAAACAGTGAAAACAGAATGTCAATTTCTTCCAATCGGCTCAAAGTAGACAACCACCCCCCCATACACACACACAAACACACACACAGCACACAAACACACATACCCTGCAATTGATGAATAGATGTCAAGTCTGAGAGAGAATAAGCTATACTGGTAGTACACTAAAGACAGTGAGTGACATATGTGTGAAAATCTGAATGAATTTAGTTCTTTTCTCGTCTTATTTTAATGTAAACTGCTTCTTACGTCACTCTGTGCAGACAGTGAGATTCCTGTTAGGATCATGGCAAACACAAATCAGCGTCTGTCAGAATCCATCACTAATGGCGACTCGGGTGGATCAAAGTAAGACCACACGGACCAAAACAATCTTGTTTTCCTCCATTTTCCGTCTCCTTATCAACAAAATTTTCATCCAAATGCATCCGCGAAAATGTATGGACAAGATGTGATTTTACGGAAAAAGTGAGTGGAAAATGATACCGATATTGTTGGTTACTGCGGTAACAAGATCCACTCACTTTAGCGTTGCTGTCACCTGAAGTAAACAAAGAAAACACTGAATAATTGGCAATATTCATAGCATAAATTCTGTGTTAGCCTAGCAAATTCAACTGTTCAATATTTGATTTTTGACCCGAGATGTCAGCGGAAAACTAAGAAAAACACAGAGAACCAGAAAAAAACAAACTACTGTGGTGAGATTCAGCAGACACACAGACTCATAAATATAAACACTCACGGCTTTAAACCAAACAGGATGTTCTGCTGTACAAACGCAGTATTGTAACGTTGTTATTGTTGTTATGAGACATCAGGGGGAAGAGGTTGAAGGCTGGAGGTCGGGGGTGGGGAGATGACACCTCAATACGGGATGTATGCGGATTCGCCGTCCAGACGCAAACCGGAGCGCTACATATAAGAATTCCTTGAAATGTGCTTTCAGGCAATGTGTTTGCAGGATCCGCCTGCACGATCATCCTAAACAATGCAAAACATGTACGTTTACACACCAAATCATCTCTGTGGGGACGGGCCCTAAATCACCAAGCAGGAGCTCATGCTGTCATGCTAATGCAAACATTTAGAGAATCAGAGCGGTGTGCAGACGATTGTTTGGACAACTTCTTCACAGCTTCTCAAACAGCATATAATTCCAGGAGTGGATAGAATAGAGCCTTGTGATGATGATGGCAGAATTTTAATCGTGTTTATCTTGTCAAACACTGATGGAATTCTTCCCACACTAACCTTTATTATTCCTTTATTAGCATATATATATATTTCCCTGCCTTTGCCCCATGGCATCAAATATGTCCCTGGAAAAAGAAGATAAGACACATTGGTTCAAATCATGGAAAATCACTGTCACTTAGCAGCAATTGTTTTAGTGCCAGCAGGGTTCAATTTAAACATGTTAGATTACCGCAACATGTTACAACATGTTACCGCTGTGTGTAACATTTTTTTTGTTTAGTTTGGACAATGATCGTGATACTGTATTACAGTACATTATTATGATTCAGTAAATTGAATGTGATGTGTGTGTGTGTGTGTACAATGTGATTCGAACATTAACTGCATAGCACACGTGCCTCATGATTGCACGTACTCCAGTAAATGAAAATTAAATTCCACCTGTTTCATGTAACCAGTAACAAAACAGAGTGGGTTTCTGTCATCCAAAATATTTGGATATATAGCGCCCCCGTGGATTTTACAGTAACTGCGCTAATCCTCTGCTTCCTCTGTTTAATGAAATGTAGCCAGGGCTTTCCGGGAGTTCATCCTCATGCAGGCCGGCCGCAGATTCACCATACAGCACCTGTTAAAAGCTACTTCTCCTCAGCATCTCATAAACAGCTCCAACTCTAGATCCTCTTGCATAGCGTCAAGGCCACATCCCTCACATCTGTGATTCCTACGCATTTCCAAAAATCCCCTCGGCAATTCAGTGATCCTCCTCAGCTGTTAGCGTGCCCTCGGGCCAGGGCAGCCAGGGCAGCCCGGGCTATGTGCTCCAGCTGCAGGCTTTGCTGTGGTCATGGGGCCCCACTGAAGGGCACTATTGTCCATTCATGGGGTTCACTGTGTGAGAGGTCAGATGGAGGGAGAGTCTGCGCCACTGAGGACTGGCAGGAAATGAAGGTGGAGTTGTATTTTGGGTAATAGTGAGTCCATTTGAACAATACGCTGACTCACTGTTTGATTCTGCAAAAATGTATGAAACATTCAGCAACGATGAAGTGTTGATAATTATTTTTTCTGAATAAATGAAAGTGCTGCTCAACAAAACAACTTCTCCTCAGTTAGCATCTGCTGCGCTGCATGCAGCGAGGAGTTACGAGATGCCGTGTGACCGAGAACCCACAGCGCCTCACAGATGTGCAGATAAATCTTCATTTCTCACCCTGTTAAACAATTCAGACGGCTTCAGAGGATTGCTTCAAACCAAAGGCACCTTTCAGGATCCAGTGAAGCTGCAGAACAAATTGTGGAACAAACAGTCACACAGGGTCATTCCCATTATCCCTTACCTAAACCCAAAGACCTCAGGAGGGGGGAGGTTGCCTGCGCCCAGCACTGAACAATAACACACATGTTGTATGTTGGGACTCCATTGATGCTTTCTAAAGAGGAATTTCTCACATAAATCTTTTATCAGTCCTACTTACAGTCCACCATCCTGAGGCAGTGAAGGTGCTTTTACAGGAACCAGTGAATATCAGACAGTGTTGCTTTCAGCGTTTACTTGGCTGGAATAAAAAGCACAATGCAATGAAATGAAACAACAATGCAGCTCCTAGAAATACATTGGACTTCCATGAAGATGAATAGCAGTTTCTCCTCACAGAAGGGAAATGCCTACATCTCTACACAGCTAATTACCTCTGTACAAGCAGCCTCTTTTCAGTGGCAAACAAAAGCTGGAATTTAGAAAAAAAAAAGAGGGTGGGATACCTCGTCGGGGGAACAAAAACTAAGGATGCTTAAGAGAGTCTTTCAAAGCCCCTTTAAATCTTAACGAGAGGTGAAAATAAGATTGTGGAAAGAAGCAATTTCTTTCAGACAATGCACCACTGCTGCATCTATTTTGCTGTGGTACCAAACAAGGTCACTTATTTTCTACCAAAGATAATGAGGGACTCATGGCTTGGATAGGGGAAAGCATCGACCGCGTGCATGGGAGGCAATGCTTTGACATCAGCTGCAGCACTTCTTTGTTTTCTGCTTTATGCCTTCTGAACAGTGAAGGGAAAAAGAGTAACAATCAGTATTCAGATAATAACATCGAAAAGCAACGACTAGTCGGAATGGGAGGGGGAGGGGACGGCACTGACACTGGGTGTTGAGGGATTATGGGCCCAAAGGGTGTCTGAATGGCAGACCAACTGACCTTTCTTTTCACTGCAGTGGCGACTGGTAATCAGGCACAATTATAAAGGCCTCTTGGACGCAAATCACCTAATCCTGTTGCGGGAATGGGAGCCAAATGTAATTATGGCACATTGGTGCACTCACACTGTGCCTAGCGGAACTAAGCCAAGAAGCCAGTGAGGGGCCAGATACATAAAACATGTAGATTTATGACTACGACTGTGTGTGCACACAGAGACAAATATCATATCTTGCAGTCAGATTTCTAAAGTCAACGTACACCTAGTTCTGTGCTCCACTGTGCACTCATTCACCACTGCACCAGCTCTCCTGCAAGCAACATGGAGAATGACTCACACCTAATTAGCAAATTCAAACTAACAGGAGTCAGTTAGTTGGAATTGATTCTGACACATTGGAACCAACAGGACGGCAAACAAGTTGATGAAGATCTCTCTGACTTGGTCTCACCAACTAAAAGGTAAACAATAGAGTCAGCAGTTCAGTCGGTTCTGAGCTGCAACCACTGGGAGACATGAGAAATAAATGGCGTGACTTGAGGTGAGAGGTGAGGAAGTACATCAGTGTGCAAGATTTAAATGTTAGAGCCACAGGTGGGGGAGGAGCGGACCCACACATCCTTCAAACTAGATGAGTCCATGTTCCATATTTCCTTTGGCTGGTCTCCTAATGTTACTCTTGTCATTATACACAGCCGTTACGCTCACAATGACTTGTTATCGATCACTTGTGCTTCTGAGGCATGCCCACACGGAGACGGAAACCGTAATAGCTTTAAAAACGATTTCTGGACACATTAAATCGTCTCAACAAATGTGTGTTGTTGTTAGCCTGTTTGCACATGTGGGCTAAAGATGCTATGACTTCATCTGCTCAGGAAAGATAGGTTGTACACACACAGGAGAAATGGTGTCGACTTCACATTTATTCATTCCTGTTTCAAAAATGAAAGGAGTATTCAGACTCCAAAACATTGCTACATATGGACGAAAGGTCCATATGACAGAAAAATGATGGCCTAAATCTAATCTACAATCTCATCACTATGTCTCACTCAGTGCAACTTAATATTAATGACATTTATATTGAAGTATTGCAGTAATAATCATATTATCATCTGCATCAGCCTGCAACAAGATTGTGATAGTGTTTCAGTGTAACAGCTGAATGCTTTACTCATTAACCTGCAAGGAAGGTAACTAACTACATGGCTGCTGCTGCTGAAGCACATTGATATGTGAGGCAGGCTGCAGAGAGCTGCAAAATGAGACTCCATCAGAATGATCGCTCAATGCAATGAACTCTGACAATTAGTAAGGACTGCCTCACTGACTTCCTCCCACCCTCGTCTGCAGCTCTGCAGTGTCCATACGCCAGAGAGTGACACAGCAGATCCAGTCTTAAATATTTACCAGGAAAAGAAAACTCAACTTGTTAAGATGTCAAGGTGATTTATATTGAAAATCTAATAGAAATCTATGAATATCCTGTATTTTACCCACGTTCAGTTTAAAGGCTCAGCGTGGATCAGGAGCAGTTCAGTGCACCTGCAGCAACAATGATACCTTGTCCAGTGAGATTACAGCTAATTCCAGGATCACACTTAAAACATTTATTTAATGCACCTTCAATTTACCATCATTTATCTAATTTACCATTGATTTTGATCTCGCAACATAGTCACTTGATAGATTTGTGTGGTATTTCACCTTAGATCCTGCGGCACTGCAGCCTTTTGTGGAAAACTAAACTGCAGCTGCTCTCATACAGACCCTTTCCAATGGCTGTCACAAGAAATCGTCCCTCTGGGGCCCTGAACTGACAGTTTGTGTTTGTTTTAAAACTGCCGACCAATGACAGACGTGTCAAATGACACATTAGATGTGTCTTAAAATGACACAATGTAAGAATATAAAAGACATCACACCATCAGACATGTGAAAACCCAAATTAATCATGTGAAAGCGGACGTCTATTTCTGATGCTCGTTTTTTGTGAGCTGTGCTGACTGACACACAGATTTCTTGTCTGTCCGTTAAATGAATATTGGGATATTAAATGTCAGTCAACTGTGATAGGATATACTCACCCAGCCACAGGTCATTTACCTGCGCCTGAAAGAAATAGAAATGGCAATCAATCATTACGAAGCAGGGTGGAGGGAGCCAGGGAAACACACACAGAACCTTTGAACAGACCAGCCAGCAAAGTAAAGAACATCACTGCCAACTGGATGTCTGAGTTTTGTGTTTGACACTGAACCAACTCGCACTGGAAGTCAATATATGTTCTAAACCTATAAAAGTGTTTGAAAATCAAATAGATTCTCAAAAAGTCAGAGATAATCATAAGACAACATGAAGTTGCAAACACAACAAGAACATAACTAGACTAGACTAGACGTCCTCTAGCGAGGAGACCAAGCAAAGTCCATATATATTTATGTTGTCAGATGAAAACAGTATTTCTCCATTTTACTCTACACTTGTGTTGAATCAATTAGTGCCTGAACCGCTAATGAGCCGCTGTGTGAATGTGTTAGTAGCTGGGTGTAACCATAAAATTACAACCATTTACCAAAAGCTCCTGTTGGTCACAATGAATTCCCAAACTACACAGCACTCTTGTCTTTCACGATGTTTCACAGCAAGTCTGGCCCTTAACGGTCATGATTTACGACCCTCTATGAGGTCATGTGTCATCTGGGAAGAAGGACATGAAATTGTCCATATTGTATGGAAGTGCTGTGTGAGATGGTTGTGTTCCTGTGCTTCTGAGAAAAAAAAGGAAAGTAATAAAAACACAACTGTGGACTCGCTGCTCGAAGAGGACAATATGGGCTGTCTGCCCTTTAAGAGAGAACTTGGCGGCATCCTGTCAAGGAAGAAAGATACAAATTACAGACATGTTAGACTCATGGAACATCCAGGACACCACTTCTTCCATTATGTTACACTGCAGGTCTTTTCATTGTTCTGGTTCACAACTATTAATCACTGCCAATGTGGCACCCAGTGTTCTTTTTTCTGTGTTGACGAGTTTTTGACTCGAATTTATTAAAGTACCTCTAGCCGGGGAATGTCTTGAACACAGCTCTGAAAGAGTTAAAGCTGCTTTTGAGATTGCTGCAGCTCTTGTTTCCAGCAAGGGTCTTTAAGGGGTAAAGCAATAAGCGATGAAGATCCAACGGATGCATCTAGCGTTACAGAGAAGTGCTCCCCAGAGCAAGCAGGGCAGGAGGAGGGGAACCAGGACATGACAAGAACAGGCAGAGGGCAAACTCCTGCAGAAAACCTGATGAGGTGTCACGAAGAATTGTCTGTTTTTGACTGAATAGCCATAGCTAAGAACAGTAATTGTGGACTGTGAGTTGGATTTAGTGTGTGGCCATGACAGTTTTTATTCTAAATCCAAAGAGCCAAATTAGCCATCATCACCCCCATATTGCTCAGTTCTCTTTTAATCATGATGTCGTTAGTGAAACTAATACTGTCCTAACTGTGGCATAATGAAACACGAGGCTAATTAATGTCATCAGTTAGCTAAAATCCACCTGTATTACTTACAATGTACACAAGTTAGCTTAAATAAGGTTATAGCCTAATTATGTTGAGTGACAGGGGATCCAATTAAAACCGACAATCTAATGAGCACTCAGACAGAACAGACCTCTGCTGAGGTTTTGACACAATCACTGCCTGATTGTGTCACACCACAACGAAAAGACTCCACACTATAGGTTGTTTTACCCCTACTAGCCCTATTAAATAGCTCACATAAGTGATATATATATCTGTAATTAACAATATCAGGCTTCATCTCAGGAGGCAGAGATGCTAAGTACTTTATCCATTTAAGAGACCAAAATTATTTGAAATATGTTTTGCACGAATCAGCACAGACATGTTTTGCGCCATCTACTGGCCACTGAGAGAATGAGTTGCAGATGAACAGTGTGCATAGAATAGAGATAAAAACGGAATTCGCCTCCAGTTCATCTCCAAAGTTAGATGCTGAAAATGTAAGCTCCTTGGTGGAGGTAATGACCTCATTGAAGTGTCTCATCCAGTGGATGAGACACTTCAATCCGTTTGTCGTGAAATCAACGGATAACACATGACACATAAATTCCAACAATAATGTCACTAATATCATTGCACCTCAGGGAAAGGTGAGGGTGAGGCTTTCTGCTCTGCTCTCACTGTCCCTGTTAGAGGGTTTTGAATAAACTCCTCTGACGGGTAATGTTGTGCTTATCAGATCACTGCAGCAATGCTCCTGTGAGAATTTCCAGTCAACTGACTCCTAATGAGTTTTCTGCAAAAAAAAAAAATATATATATCAGCCAAGCAAGACATAAAGAACAGGGCATCATCCCACAGTGAGTCTCTGATAAGTCATTCTTTTGTTTTTAATGCTGACAAACAATCAGATTCTATTCTCAGCTTAGTAAATTTGTCAAATGATTGAAAAGAATCTGCCCGTAGTGGACAATACAACAGTCTCTTTTGGTTTTGCACCTCCAGCATGTCATAGGTTTAAATCTTCTGCTCCCTTTGCTCCTCATTTCAGTGGCACTAAGATGCTAAATGCCTCGTAGGGATAATTGTGCTGCTTGGGGTGTTTGCTGTAGAAAATAGTAGAAGCATTAATGGGGCTAACTTACAGCCTGGTAGCATTTTTGTAATTAGTGCACTGCTGCCGTGTTTCATTCATCAACACTGACAAAGTCCGAGGTAAAATATCTCGGTGCATCACATATTAATGTCAGGTCCTTTTGCACTGGAATCATACAAAGTCTGTTCTCTCACGGTCTTTTGTCACTAGGAGCCAAATCGATATTCTTTGACATTTTTAGTAAGGTGCAGGGCAGCAGGGGTGGGACTGGAGCAGGCTGGGTTCAAAGAATGGGCTTTGGAGAGGGCTGATGGGCCCCGGTGTGACCATTAGCTTTTTGAGAGACCCTGCAGTGCTTGAAGTGTGGGAGGTTGGCAAGGCGCTGAAGGCTTTTCATTTAAGAGACGCGACAGGGGACCCCGATGAATAACTCAGACTGAGAATAGAGGATAATAGCAGGTTTCGGTCTTTGAGCGCAGAATTCAACAGCCATAAACAAAACACAGCTTAGCAATGCATTTCAATCAAGGGCAAATAACCATATTTTCCATGCTACGTTCCCCCGGCGTAGATATTATACGGCGTGGGAGAGCCAGGGGAGGAATAGACATGTTCTTAGTGCTCTAAAATGAGCATTCAAGGTAATACCTTCACAGTTTGTTGTGACTTGAAATTCATCAGTCCCTGAAAGAATAGCTGCAGACATTACTGTGGTAAATGCCTCACTGATAATACAGCAATGCTCATGAGATAAATGGAGCCATAACAAAGCCACAGGGCAGCTGCATGTAGCTTCTGAAGTGTATTGTTTTAACCTTTGCATCGTCTTGCTTTGTCTGCAGTGAAAAAGCATCTTCTCTTATCAGTTTTTCCCACTACAGTATTGACAGGTCTATATGTTGTCATTTGCTGGAAATAATGAAATGTCATAGTATGTGCTAGGGTTTTGTACAATGGTTTTGTTTCCTCATAGACACATTAGTTACGGTCCTGGGGAAATAATATCCTAAAACTGCACTCACATACTTTTCAGTATCGTAATTGCAAGACTATTTGTGCAATCAGATAACGTGTGAAGAAGGAGCTAGGAGAATGAGGAAAACATCCAACAGCCAGGAGAAGGATGAAATGTCCATCGGTTCCTTAAAACCGAGAACAGCCATGTTACTGTCATCATAATAATCCCATTCGCTCTGGCGCGTAATAACAGCAACTTGACTGTGAAGTGCAATTTCTCATCTTTCAGTTATTGACTGAAATATTCTCGTTCTCCAAGCTGCTGTACATTTGATCTTTCTTCAAGCTCCTTATTCACACCAGGGAAGTGCAACTTTCAACTTTCGCAAATAGTCACATAACTATGGTTAGCCACTGTAAATATATTGGCAGCAATACCGTTGGTTAATGCCACTATTTGCAATCCTAAATGGAACACTGACTTGTAAGAATGCCTCATTTTCTCCCAAACACCTGTTAGTCTTGTGTGTACTGGTGTCATGGTAGGAATTCTAAGACAAGAAAAAAGAGGATAACTTTCAAAAAACGGTGAAAATGCTTTAAATGGTGCTGTACCCCCCTTGCTGCCATTTCCATTCTGTCTGAATGTCACTTTAACCTTGAAACGGGATGGTATCTCTTGCTTGTTCTGTATCATCTTTGGGGGACAGCCTCAATGACAACACGGCTGTATGCTGCAATGAAATATTCATAATTAGCTGTGGCAATACACTGCTACAACTGGAGTGGCACTTACACTGTTTAAAGTTGTGATATATACTCTGTAATTTGCATTCACTGCTTTCTCTTGTTGCAGCTCTGAGAGGGAGCTTTTCATATAATGCCTGCTGTGACTAATTCAAAAGAGAGAACAGTAAAAGTGACTCTTGGATCAGCATATTGATTTTAGCTGAACAAGAGCGTCATCGTTATCATGCACAACGTGTCCCTGAGGATGTAGAACTGGTCTACTGTGAAGAATCCGCCAGCATCCTCAGGGAGTGTCCTCTATGAAATACTGGGGGATTCAATAACGGTTTGTTTTCTTTTTCTTTTTCTTTTTGTGCTGTCAGCATCGGGTCAACATGCTTCTGTCCACCCAGCATCAGCCTTAATCTGCTGATTCTGACGCTCATTCACATCACCGCAAGCTGCAGATACAATTTCAGGAGACATTTTATATCATTTCTGTGCAGCTAGATCTAGATCTTTGTGTGCAGGACGGTTGAGGCTACAATATTTCACTCTCTCCAGTGAATCTCAAGAGATAATCAATATGACATGCCAGACAATAGAACACAATGATTTGAGTATTAAAACCCTCAGCTCCAGAGTCACTAATGTTCCTGCTGCAGAAAATCGATCCCCACACCGGGCTGCTCGAACTGAAATGCACAGACTGATGAGGGCTGAGAGCACATCAAACACAAACTGGTGCTAATAGCGCTTCTTGTATGACGTCAAATCATTACACACACATGCACACACACACTTTGTTTAATAATACACCAGATGTGATATCTCCATTTCCATTTCTGGTGTGTGTGAATCCACAGCAACAGTTTTTAGGGTTTTTATGTACATTCCCTTGACACTGACCCCGATATAGAATCACCCCAATTCGTGACACAGTTAAAATCGACTTCCCTGGAACATCTATTTCAGTTGTGTAATCCAGCATCAGAGTATTATGAGTGTGTGTGTGTGTGTGTGTGTGTGTGTTTGTGTGTTAGTGAGTGCTGGAGATGGTTTATCTAAAGTAATTTAAACTAAATGCTAAAGAAACATTAAATCATTTGATGTTGTAGTAAGAGCTACTGAAAGATTATGCCCTTATTTCAAACACAACAAACACAACAAACACACATATATTTGTGTATTTTATATTATACTGTGTTATACATTGTCATTGTGAATGCTCTTTTCTGATTGGCTGGCAGCCGTGATTTAAAAGAGTTTTATGCACAGGTAGGCTCATGGTTAACCTTTCTAATATCTATCTGCGGCGCAACCTGTGACATTAGCAACATTAAACAGTACACGAACAGCGCAGCTGTCAGTGGCAGAAACAACTGCAGCTTTCAGCAACATCGTCAAAAACAACTGGACTTTTGACGAGCAAAACAAGCCAAATGGATGATTTTAATATTTCTTTCAAACTTGTTTGGAGACTACAAGAATTTTGACGAATGGGATACTGCTCGTAGATGTGGGTTAAACGGTTTTAAGACGTGACTTGGGGGTGAAGAACAGTCCGACGCGAATTAGGATTTGTGTAACACAGGAAAACAGAAATTATGTCTTTGGCAAATGATCCATAATATAAGCAAGTCAACTCCTAGGTGTGCTTGACATGGTTTTAAAACACTCAGTCAGATGATTCTGCGCCCCCTCATCATGCCTTAAAACCACCTGTTGATGAACCCTTCTGTATAGTATATCATAGTACTAAGTATATCATAGTATTATAGTATAGTATAATACATTATAGTAGAGTATACCCAGAAGAAATAAAGGGTGTCTGAATGACGGCTTCAGTGAGGCTTATACACTGAACTCTACGGAGGGTTGATCCATTCTTCTAGAGAAAAATTCCCTTGTGGCGTTTTGATGACAATGGTGTCTGATGTGTTCACTAATGGGAGTCTACTATGCACAGTGATAATGCAATGCTAATTACACATACTCCTGGCTCCGGTCAGACAACAACTGTTCTTCTTTTTCCACCAGTAAAGTACCATCACCATTCATGGTTCTTCCCACCTCACATGAACAGACAATACAAGAATCTGCCTTGCTTTGTAAACATGGGATGAATCTAAATTTCCTGTAGGTGTTGGGCTCTGACGACCACGAAGGCCCCATTGTTAACAAACTACTGAGTTTATTACCTCTGCCATGGAGGTCATGTTTTTCTTATTGCTTGCCGTTCTGTTTGTTTGTTCACTTGTGTGTCAGATTCTATTTTTCCCCTTTCTTTATACTTTAATCTACCACAGATATCATCTTATGAAAGATCACATTATTTGTGGTAGATTTATGGAGATGGCGAGGGGGATTTTTTTTTTTTTTTAAATTATTTTTTTCATGTACACATATTCGTGTATGGCGTAAACCAGACTCTCTGAAGCCTTAAAACAAGCAGTAATCGATTCTAGGGACCGGTGGGTTTAGCTCGTGGATTGTGTTTCCACCCCCCTAGCCCACACATTCTAAAATGTAGAGTCATTTCATTTCGGTGTGACACAATCAGCAGTGAATTTACCCAAAACCTTGGCAGAGGTCTTCGCTCTCCAACATCCTAGTTTGTCTTGTTTCTAAGCTATAGTTATTATTATTTCCTTTAATTTCTCGACATTATCTGAGGCTGCTAAGGGATTATTCCTCTTTGCTTTGACTGATTGCTGCAATCCCCTGTCAGTTTCCCAGGCTCCAACATTTGCACTGTAAATCTACTGGCTAATACGTTTACATCAATAACACCACACAGATTGACAGTATAAGCTGTCTGATTGCTGACAAGGTGCAGTGCTTGATGTGCAGTGATTTATTTTGCATTTTATGAGATTAAAACTACATCAGCAGCGCATACCGTGGAATACTTTGCTCAGGTATTCAAGCGTAAAAGCCAACATGTAATTAATTAACCATGTCCCAGAGGCAGAAAATGACAGCCACATTTTAGGGCTTCTATTACAGGGTGTTAAGTTGCAAGCCTCTGAGGGGTGGGGGGTGGGCAGGAGCTGCCACATATCAGGAATCTCTCCCCCTCAAATCAGATACATGATAAATATTCAATGACACATGGGCTTCTGGGTAACAACGGGCTCTGTTTCCCTGAACTTCATGGAAGAAGGGCTTTGACAGAGCAACGTAATACAGCTTCTCAAACGAAAGTCTGCATCAGCACCCCCTCGGGATTCACCCTCTGATCTCCCAAACTGGAGACGCCAGTGTGAGTAAACGATCCCCGTCAACACTCCTTGCCTTACAGGTGAAAGCGTGTAGCAGGACCAACCCAAAGGCAAACAGAGTGGGTGGGGTCGTTGAGTATGTAAAGTTGAATATTTTCAAGACACAAATCATGTTGAAACCTTGTTTGCCCATGACTCAGAGTTTGATTTCAACCATTCTTATAGAAAGCCAGTCTTCTCATAGCGACGGAGGAGAGAAAAAATCTTCCCTTTGCTGGCTGAGAAACCTTGTGCAGATCTAATGCTACATGTGGTTGGGCTTGTGCCTCGACCAGTTGAAAGAAATTGCACTTTTCCACTACACAGGTCCAAGCATGGCTTGGCTCAGCTTGACTCAGCTCTTCTCGGTTTGGTTCCAGGCACTTTTCCGTTACAGTTCAATTCATCCTCGATGTGAGCGCTGATGTCACAGCTTCGGCTGTGCGAACCCGTGACAGTGTTACACGACACAGACACATAAACAATGTGGGACATGGAGGAGATGGTGAACTTCCGTCAACTCTGCTCGGTGCTGCGGGTCACTGCGTGCAGCTCTTATAATAAACGTTCTCACCAGCCAAAAAACAACAATGTCTGGGCTTCATTAATGAATCACAGTGTGTGTATTGCACATCTCAGACATATTCAGTGATCATGCAACAAGGAATTAAGAACGCCATCACCCGGTGTTGAAGGTAGCGGTAGGGATGGCCCTCTCTCTTTCCTGACCAATTAGAGGCCCGCAGTCCCACAACATCACGTTTAGTAACCTTGCTTGAGTAGGTACTAAGTACCAGGTACCAGGTTCTATTGCCAGTAGAACAAAGCAGGGTTGAGTCAAGTCTACTCAAGCTGTGCTGGTACAACAGGAGGAGAGAGAGAGAAGCAGCAATGGAAGAGCAGACAGACAAAAATACCCTGGATAAAAGCTAAAATGAACGGCCATCCTGAAACAGACTTCTGTGGATACATGAACTGTCGTTAAACAAAACAACAGCATGAACACATACATACTGTGAGATGGATGAATTTTGCTGTTTAAAATGGTTACTTTCCTTATAGATACAGACTCAGCCTAAAGGGTTCATGTTGACACTGTGTTTACTGCAGTTACTGATGTCGCTATCTAACATCATGATCGATGGAGCAGATTACTTCACACTGTCAGCTATCATCTTTCGCTCACAGCAGAGTAAATGGGCTCAGCACACTGGTTATAGAGTGTCAGGAAACGGGTATAGATGATGTTTTGGAGAATTAAGTCACCTAGTAAAGTGTTTTCACTTCATGAAACAAAATATCCAGGGAAATTAAATCAGCTAAGTGCTTTTCCTACCACAGTTTGTTGTAATCAGAATGCTGATTAACTGTAAAGCATCGCCTCACATCAACATATTGGACAGAGAAGTATGTTAATGAGGCAGAGGATGGGCAAACTGTGCTCTCAGCCTCTGACCTCAATTAAGTCATCAGGCAGAGCTACTTGACCTGCGGTCGGGCTGCTCAGTCACATTGAGCTGCAGATCAAAAAGGACACCAAGACAGATTTTTACTGGAGGGGACCACAAAGCTCTGTATCTGTTCTGTTCAAACAAAGTGTAATATAATCAACCACATCACTGGAAAATATTCAATGTCCGAGTATTTTGCTTCTGGTTTTTAACAAAAGTTAAAATGTTCACACGCATACAAAAGAACCAAACGTGATTTCAAATGGAACATTATTATTGTTACCATGACCAAGGTGAATATGTTGTAGTACACTGGCTTGTATCATATAAAATAGAGATAGAATCCATTCAAATTTGGGTAAAATCATTTTAACATTAGGATTTTATCTATTTTTTTATAATTCCTTTGCTGGTGGTTTGCCACAAAAAAATCAAGCTGTTCCCGGCTATCGTCTCACCGACAGTTGTTCAACACTGTCAAACGTTTCAGTGACTTTCCAAAGAGGAGGCAGAATGAGTGGAGTAGATGTTAAGTTGACAAGAGCTGCATATTAGAAAGACCTGCGATCAAAATTAAGCCTTTAACCCTGACGGTATCTCCAGTGCTACGTTTGCATAACATGTTGTACTTTGGAGTACTGTAAATACGTGACTATTTGCACAATCAGAAAACGTTGAATGGTTCCTGAAAGCTGAGAAGTGTCACTCAATTCCCCTAACTGGTGTGAAGAAGGAGCTAAGAGAAGGAGAAAACATTGATCGGTTCCTGAAAGTTGGGAAAAGCCATGTTGCTGTCATTACGGTAATCCCATTTGCTCTGCTGCCAGAAGAATGTGAGTGTTTACAGTAACAGCAACAGCAACAACACTCTAACAGCAACTTAACTGTGAAGTGCAACTTCTCAGCTTTCATTAATCGTAAACGGTTTCTGATGGCGCAAATAGTCTTGTTACTACGGTACTGAGAAGTAGGCCAGTGCGAAAGTATTGGCAATGATACTGTCTGTGTTAATGGGTTAAAGAGAAGAAAGTCCAACTTGTGCAGTTGAGTGAAACAAACGTCAGAATTGGCCGAAAAGTTACGGTTCGGGAAAGATGCCTATGGACTGAAATAACGGTGGTTTCTTGAGATTTACACAAATACCTTGTACCTATATTGGACTTATTAGGTGGACATAGCTTCTGTCAGCTTCACCACAGCGTGGAGAAAGCCGCTTCTGCGTCGGTGTTGTGTTTCAGCGTTTGTGCCGTGACTGAAAGTGAAACATCCATCAGTCTGCACATCCACAATAGTCCTCTATATGATGCTGCTGCTTTGTATTGGACTCACTCCTGCCTGTGCTAGTGGTGAGCAAGTCCACCAACGATGTACTGCATTTCATGAGGATATTGGTACCAGTGTTTCTATACCCATTCAGTGTTTTTTTTTTCACTCACAAACAGCAGAATTAGTATTTGCCCACAGCCGGGGTGCATTACACACAAACTCAATTTAGTTTTCAATCTACTGAGACTGATTGCTGAAACACAGCCGGAGGGATACGACGAAGGAAAACATTTGTAATGAAATGACTGCATAGAAAGTTAATTAGCGTCCTCAGATTCGGTTGGATGACAACAGCGGTGCTGGGGAGGGGATCATGAGAGGATAGTGTGGAGTGTAGATCACAAACATAACACCACGTCACAACAGATGCATGTAACCAGAGACAGAGATTGCATGTTAGGGTGATGTTAATTTCACCACACTGATAAAGCAATGAGGCTAACATAATGGCCAAGTTCTTTGTATCACAGCAATTATTGCAAGATATTGTAAATGTTCAAAAAGAATGTAAATTGCATGAATACATTTCACCTGCTGACATACATTGGATTCTGGAGTAGATCTCCGTGACAGCGAGAGTCTGTCTGCAGCTGATTAAGAAGCTGAGGTCTGAAAGAGAAATGAGCCGTCGAGAGAATGGATTGGAATTGATTCAGCACAAAAACAAACTACAGACAAACAAAGTGCAGCAGATTAGACACAGAGTCAAATCTGAACTGTCACTCATCTGCCTTCCCATTCACTGCAGCGGGAAATGAACTGACTCTTCATCAGTGGAGCTTGTCGGCTTAGCTGTGACCTAATTAATATCAGAGAATGGCACCCTCGTGCTGCAGCACTCAACCACGTTAATGAGTTCAGCATCCTCATATGCATGAGTGTCATTGCTGCAAAATTTGATTTAATTTTTAAACGATTATGGCAGATAAGAGTCGGTACCAGCAGCTGAGGGGAGAGTCACCTGTGATCACACTATATAAGAAGAACAATGTGGAAGCAGAGCTGAAGCTCAAAGCAGCAGTGCACCGATTGCGCTGGGCATCATTCAGAACATTACAGCTCTGGGCACTTTTCATACAGTGAGCCCACAGTCAAAAGACAGAGACAACTCACACAGAAATAATAAATCTCCATTTCAAAGTCTCTTTAAGGCCATGTTCTGCCATAAACTTGCCAAGTTTGAAGGAGACTGAAAGAGTCACTGTTTTGTTTTTTCTCCTGGTTTTTAAAGTGCTTTGTTTTCTTTTTCATTTTACACATTAGGACAGCTTGGTGATGTTCTCAACAGTGACTTTTTCTCTTAGGGTGAAAGAGTTACTAATGAAGAAGTCACTCACTAATGGATGTCTTTTATGTGGAACTCAAAGATTGACCCTGACAGTCTTAGAGGAGAGTGAATATTATCTTCTGTGCTATCATGGAGTTGTTAGATTCTGTCATTTTGCCGGCATCGGCTGAAACATCACAGGGAAAGGATTTTACATTATATTATCCACATCCTGTGGATTATATGAACCAACACTGGACATTCAGCCTTCAATAGCTCTATAGTTTCATTCTAGAGGTGCTATATATTTCATATTTTACTTTTTAAGATATTTATAAGTTATTTAATGTTACATAAGTACATAATGTTAATAGTGTATGTTATTAATTCTGTTAATACTGTTCCTGGTTGTGTTTTAGTATTTTATACATGTTTATATGTGTGTTTCTTTCACCATTGCTGCCGCAATTTTAAGTAAAGTATCTAGAGACGTTCATCTATGTGTACACAGCTGTATAGTTTCCTCCCTTTGTGCTGTTCCAGTTTAGGTAGCGTTTGAAGGATGGCTCTGGTGTGGTAATGTGGCAGTAAAGAAGAACAAAGGTGTGAGTGTGCACTCAGGAGACAGAAAACTGGGCTGTGCGATGTGTTCATGCACATGCAGAATGTTAAAAAAGCAAACAAACAAACAAAAAAAAAACATTGTGCGAGCATTTGATGAATTTGAAACTGCAAAAAGCAAATGAACCTGTGATTAGGAATTAGGAATCCTTCATTGTAGCATGGCCGAAGCACTGAAACTTCAAACTTTCCCTGAGATGACAGATTGATTTTTCAGGAGCAGAATGATAAAGTGTAGCTGTGCAGGCTGAGATGAAGGACTTGCCTTTCTCATCACATCTAGTGAAGCATCAAATGGATCTCGCTGTGCAATCAAGTGACACCTGAGTAGGTCTGAATGGAGATGATCCTAGGGACTCTGCTACTATATAACTATTATATAACATGTCATAAAACCTTAAAAACATCTATATAATTCATGGTCCAGGTTGGAGTGTGGAGGCTCGGTGTATATTCTCCTCGTTTGAAGAATCTGTGGATCATGACGGAAAGCCAGTTAGCCTCTATTCTTCATCATAATAACAATAAGTAACACCATCCAGCATCTCATCATCTCCATCATCGCTGGAGGTTACACGCCGTAGCAGGAATAATCTCAATCAATGAGTTCTCAAGACAGATTGCTGCAGTCAGTTGTACAGAACTGCTCACTTAAAATTTGGTTTGGAGCTGCAGGGAGATGGATTTCTAGAGTCATGGAAAAAATGATTAGACCAGACGCATGACTGCAGTCATTAAAAACAATGGTTATGCAGTCAAGTATCCTGTGTGTATCCTGTGACTACCTGACAGAAAAGAAAAGACATGGAATGCCTTAAGCACTGTTTTTGGCAGTATAATACCATAACTATTGATGTAAGAAATGAAGTGATTTTATTATCAAGATTATCATGGAAAATGGCTATATAGCTAGATAGCAGCTCTTTTCAGCCCAATTCATGATTGCAAGCGTTAAAAATGTATCATCTCCATCTTATTATTAGTCAAGACATGGCAGCCCCCATACTTCAAATCCTCAACATCGAAATCATTTTGAAAGGAAGGCAGCTTTCATGATTAATGAGTCTCCGTATTTGTCTCCTGACTGTCTCCAGGTTACAGCAGTGTGTCGAACAGACTCTTTTTCAAATAATTTAATATCGTTTCTGATCAACTTTAATTAATCAGAGAGAATCATTTCCAGAGTCTATTCTGTTGGTCACCTCACAGAGAACAAAAGGGACGGAGAACCGATGGCACGCCTGGCATTTCTGTGATAACAAGAAAGTTGACGCGTGCTGCAGTTTGGCTAATTACCTTTTTAAAGTGACTCATTTATCTTCATCGGAGAGGTGTCAAGATAAACGAGTGCTTTCTGTGATGTGCTAGTTTTTGTTATCTATCTGTCTATCTATCTATCTATCTATCTATCTATCTATCTATCTATCTATCTATCTATCTATCTATCTATCTGTCTATCTGTCTGTCTATCTGTCTATTATTTGAATTATCTAACTATTTCACATTTCAGTGAAGAATTTCCCAAAGCTTTTTCCAGTCCATCCCAATGAATTACAGTAGCTGTAATTTAATGTGCTAATGCTCTGAAGAAGAACACTTTTGAAGGCAGATTTTAGGAGTGTATCGTGACAGGCTCATTAAGGCGTCTCCCTCTCCTGTGACAGTGGCCATTTGTCTGAGAGCCTATCGTCTCTCCAGCCAACCCTCATGTGATACATCAAAAACCATAAGATCGCTTTCAGACACACCTGACAAATGACTATTCCGGCCTCATCAGATCGTCATGGCATCTCTGTGGAAGAAGAGAAATCAATTTCCTGCACTGAACCTTGTCTGACTGGTGAGCAGAAACCAACAAGGAAAATGTGAGGTAAGGTTCATCCAAAAAAAAAAAAAAAGAATATCATGTAAAACATCAGTAGTTTTTGTCAAGAATGTTTTAGTTTTCATATTGATAAGACTACAGCTCTCTGTCTCAAAGAATTATATTATTTTGTGCCAGATTTGAGTAAACCGCTAATGATGCAGTTTAAATACCATGAATATCAAATGGGAGATTCTGTTTTTTTGATTTTCATAAGCTGTATGCCACATTTATTAAAATTAGAACACTTTTCTATTAAAAAAAAATATGTTTCCATGATAGTTTATGTTTTTAGATGCACCTATATGTGCTGCAAAAGAGGAGGAGGACGAGGAGGACAAGAAAACAAATGAAATGGTTAATACACACACAACGTCAATCTGAAACAATCCGCTCACAAACAGTCTTGCTGGAGAAGATAATCAATGATTTAGCATCTGCGTTTCATTACAAAGTGAAGGAAATCATCAGTCAGTATTAACTATAACGTCCACATTAATGTGCAGTATTTGCAAATATAAGTAATATATCACATGTCATAAGTACATCTTAGATCCATCTATAACACTTAAGTGTTCTCTGATGAGCAAAACAAACATAAACAACTTTTAATTCAAAATAAACTTTCTTTTAGTTGCAATAAATCAAAGAATGGTTGTATGTGGAAAATGTGTCATGTCTGTCATTCATCCAACACAAAATAAAGGGTTAAGCTGTGTGTGTTTCACCTCCAGTGCCGTCTCCCTCTCGCAGTATCGAGTGTCTGCTGCTCAGGATGTGGTGCAACAATTAATCCTCACATTGATTCACTTCCTATTGAATTGCCCCCAAACTTCTGCTGTAATTCAACCTGTCCTTGTTAATCCTAGACGCTGCCTCACTTGTCGGACCGTATAAAAAAAGGAGTGAGACTTGTAGCAACTGTTTACTCATCAATTTCACCTGTGCTAAGTTCACTGCTGTGTCGACTATGTAGAAGTGTGTTTAACCCTTTGTCACAGACGATATCGCTGCCGATATGGTCACGCTAGCACTGTAATTTGACAACAATTTGAAATAAAACGTTGAATGATTACTGAAAGCAGACAACTTGCACTTGGTTCCCATACCTGCTGTGAAGGAGGAGCTAGGAAAGGAGGAGGAAGAAGGTTCCTGAAAGTTGAGAAGTTGCACTGCACAGCCAAGGTGCTGTCATTACGGTAATGACTCGCCAGCTTCTGGCAACAGAGTGAATGGGATTATCGTAATGACAGCAACATGGCAACTTTCATGACATTTTCTCTTGCTCCATCCTGCTGGTGTTGTACATTTTTAATACTCAGTTTTCTTGTGCGTTATCTTATTTGTATTTATTCAGGTCTGGGACCTCAGGATTAATTTTGACCACATACAGTATAATCTATGAGTGTAAACTGTTTTTTATTCATTTCAATCCATCCAGTGTAGTATGTGGAGTTCCACGTGACATGTTGTTCATCAAACGGACCTACCACAAAAATGTCTTTTCTCCTTTCATGTTGTGATGAAAGTGGAGTACAAACACTTTAGTTTTCACCTGGGAATCATGGAACTCATCATTATTCAGTTATTTGTGCAAATATGTTGGAAGTTTGTCATCACCTCTGACCTCCACCTGCCTCCAGCAGAAGAATCATGTGACCTGCTCGTCCACCACACTCACCTGTTCCCACAGTATTTCCTCCTGCAATGCCCCCACACGTCATAGCCGGAGTGCCGCTCTTACTTGACTCCAAAACCTGTTTTTGAAATTGCTGTTTTTTCCTTTTTTTGTACATTTGCCTCAAAGGATTTTTCTCACGTTGTTTTTAAATTCTTCACTTCCCCATGCGCAATCTGGGTCTCTTACCTGAGAGTTGTGACGCAAATGGAAACAATTTTAGCCGCAAAATAAATCAAATGAAATGGTTCTTGATTAATCTAGAGAGATTACAGAGCTGGACTGCGGTCACAGGTTCACTCTCATCACGTCTCTATTGATAAAAAAGGAGCAGTGAATTTCAGAGTGAGATTTCCTAGTGATTTCAGGAGTATATTTATTTAAAAAGCCTCTCATTGCAATCAATCTCTCCTCTGGGACATCCATAGGTTTTATCGGCAGAAGCCTAAAGAGTAGTGTTCATTATGGATGTAGTGCAGCATTACAGGGCTCCAGGGGCCACTTTGAAATTGTGAGAACAAATCTCACAGTCGGGGAAATTTGTGTGGGGTTCAGTCAAGCAGATAGTTTAAACCTCTGAATTCTGCATGTTGTGAACATCATTGTGAAACACGAGACGGTAACAATACTAATCTGCTTCAAAGGCAACGGGCCTGTCACAAGTCCTTTAAGAGCTCGCGACAGAAAGTGCCAGAGGGACGACCACTGCACTGCACTTTGATCTCGCTGTGTCTCTCACGTCTGATAAGAGCTTCTGAAGCAAACGAGGGAAACATTGTCATTCAAGAGGTGAATTCGCCTGTGCGGTATGTTAATTTAATGTGAACCGCTGGAAGCTGGAACAACGCTGCACTTCAGGTTTTTGTTTGTTTCCTTGTTCGTGTCACTAAATATTGCATACATTTGAAGTGATTCAGGACCATGTGTTTTCTCATGGGAAGAGACAGAAATGGAGTGAAGCAGAATAAGAATAGGAGGAATGTGGTAAATGATAAATATTAGAAGGTGTGGATGCAAGGTGGATTTTAAATCTGGTACCCGTCATGGATTTTTCAGTCATTCAAACATGGTCCTGTTCAATTACTGAAATTAAAATGAAAACATTCTTGACAAAAACGTTTGTAGTTTTGACTGCAGGCACGAATGTTGTGCTGTGAAACTGACTTCACGTCACATAAATATGTGAAACTGGATGAGCGCATAATCTGTGTGCTGCTCAACAGAGGCACTTTTCTTCAACTGTCAGCTGTGCTGGGCTCAACCAGTTCGATTCTTGTTCCTGCCAAGAGGAGAAACCATGCCCCTGAGATCTGTGAAGCATGAAATTCATGAAACTGTTTTTGGGCTCCTGAGTTTCTTCACATAAAGAGTCTCGACATTGAAGCCTGAGGACAAATATCATTAGACCGTTGTGGACAGATAATAGCGTACTGGTGGTACGGGGGTGCTGATTTTTCACTCAACAGAATATATAAGTACATCATCCTCCTGCCATGCAAATGCATTCTGCTCCTCTTTCCGTGTTACAGTTTGAGAGAAAATCATTGAAGGGATATTCCTGAAGATGTAGTCCTCAAAGTAAACAGCAGTCATTGTGGGAACATTTACTGCTCATTCTCCTCACTCTAATGAGTCAATCAGCAGGAAACTGCACATGCTGGGAGGCGTGTCTGTACCTACTGAGGCTGAAATCCAAATACTTCGTCTTTGATTCATCTAAATGAGATGGATGTTCCACTACAGCGCAGTCAACAGACATTTTGGAGGTTGATATGTGCGGCAATTTGTTAATAAATTCCACAATCAGTAGAACGGCACTCCCTGTTGCCGCGTTAACAATGGAACAATCATACATAAATAACTTACCAAAATCACCTCCAAAAGGTTGTGTGCCAACAGTTGTCACTACAAGAATTTTAACGCTGATCAATATTTTCTGACAGACAAGTGGTAATGAAAACAGAACCTCCTTGGCGGAGGTAATAATTGTCATAATTATTCCCTCTCACAGCTTCCTATAAATAAAGAAAGCTGAATCTCAGAATATGATCACACCCATGTTGCTATTGTTACTGGAAATAATCCTTCAAGATCCTGTCTTATTTTACAGCTCCAATGGCGTACATATATCTATGTGCGACGCTCACATGAGAGTGATGAGCACTCAGTAGGAGACAATAACTGTGAACATGAGACGCATCAGTCTCTGATCAATAATGAGCTTATGACAGTGATGGACTGTAGCGATGGCAGAGAAACTGGAGAGACAAGTAGTTCACCACACTCACTGGTTCAAGGTCACTGCGTTGTAGCTTAAATGTTTTGGCGATTTAAAGGTGATTATGGCAGATGTACAGTTTTTCATGATGCAGGTCAATTAATCAAGTTTTGATGTTTGGAGAAGATTAATCAATACTTCTGATTTGGATTTTGATAAATATTAGTTATCAACCCTCAGTTCTTGTCTGAAAGCACTCACCAGAAGGTAGTTTAAAATGGCGCCTCACGGTCGGTCCAGAGATCATCGAATGATTCATCAAATAACATGATGAACCATGTTCCAAATATGGTGCAGGTTCAGTCACAGCTCACAACAGTTTTATCACAAAACATTCTACTACAAGCCGCTTATGTCAAAATTCTAGTGTTTTCTGAGAAATGAGGTTAAATATTTTAACCTCCTAAGACACTCCGTACAAATGTACATGTATGGACATTACATTTCAGCACCATGATTTTTTTTCCCTGTAAAGCCTCTTTGAGTTTCTTTGAAGTGCTATACAAATTCAATGTATTATTATATAGTTATAGATGTGTTGTTTGTACTCATCCCAAACAGCAAGGGGGAATAAACCTTCACACCAAACAAAAGCTCAGGTCTCAGGAGATGAATTTATTTCCAGCATTATTCTACTGTCATGGTATTTAGGTTGTGGCTGAATGAGTAAGCAATCACTGCGTCAGAAAGGAGTTGTTGGTAGGATGGTTTGGGCCATTACTGAACAGGCTGCAGCTAATGTGTCAGACGGTTTTCAAGTGAAGAGCTCCAGAGCAGATCAGAGTAGAGCCATGTCTCCTTCATGCTACAGCAACTCTCTCTATATGTCTGTTAGAGAACAAAGAGATATCAATACGGATGGGCGCCAAGCTCATATTGTCATCTAACGAATTATCTCTTTAAAACCAGGAATATCCTGGTTGTTTAAGTGATTCTGTCTGTTCTTAGTTTTATAGGATTATTCCAACAACATTTGTCATTTTCAGCAAATCCTGCCAACATCCAGACTTCCTGGCAGATTTGTTCTCCTCGCCCACTGTTCACAGAAACGGAATCTTGCAGCAATTGTTGACTTCTAATGACGTCGTTAGAAGTAGAAACATGACCAGCTGGGCAGTGGGTGGGAGGATGAAATCAGTTTGTTCTCCAAAACAAACTCGTTTGTTTCCGTCACTCCGATAACGTCACCTGGTTCGTAGCGCTACCCAGTAGAGTGCTGCCCCTTGAGTTGAAGCTCTACAGCTTGTTGCCAGAGCTTACATCTTCTTACATGTGGCTCTGGGGGTCTTCAGGCTGGTGAACAAGCATATATACAGCTGAAATACAGAACACACTGTACAAATACACAAACAGCGTCCAGGGAGCAGCTGGGGTGGGAGGCCTTGGTAAAGGACACCTCAAATGTGCCGCTTCTATTTCTATTTGTTCCACTCGTTTCCTGCCGGTTGTGGGAATCGACTCAGCACACCTGTTGCCCCAAGCGTGCTTCTCAAACTGTTTTGGCCATAGCTGCCACACACACACACACACACACAAAGCATCAGTGGAGCATTTAGTGGTTCATTGTCTTCCTCAAGGACACTTTGACATTGGAAACCGGGACTCAAACCAGGACCCCTCTGACAGTGGACAACGAGTGGTAGAATGGTAGGTAGTCAGCAGCACAGAGCACACAGAGATAACGTGGCCAAATCCGGTGCTCATTCAGGCCATGTCCACACAGAGACAAGTTCAGGTGAATCCACAAATGTTTTCTATCATATGGACCTTTTGTCCACATGAACCGTCGATCTGTTGCCTGAATACGATCATTCATATTCTCCGACATCATCTTTGCGTGTTTGTTTCCATCGCACGAGTTTGTGCGCATGTTCCATCCGTCTTCTTCTCTGTGATAGTGTATTTCTGTGGCGTCATTCCAGCGCCACTTATTCCAGGCCTGGCATATGTTCTACTATGTACTAGTGTATTCACTAGATTTGTGTGGATGCACGCATTTCTGGAGAAAATTCCGTGTGTATGGACAATGTTTTTAAAACTTCTCCATGTCGACTTGGCCTTAGAATTGTTTCTTGAGTGGTTTATGCTTCGCTGCTTTTACAAGAACTAAGCAGTAGAAGAGTAAATTTTGGCCTATAATCTCACTGCAAGGATGAAACCCAGACTACTGTGTACACACACACACACACACACACAGAAGGAAAGAGGACATTCCCTCTTCTCAATACTACAGACACAATGACAGGCTTCATGTGATGGCTCAGTCTGTGTGAAAATAAGATAGCGGCTCCTGGAACACCACGTTTGCGAACTGGTGATAATAAAAGTTTTGAGTGTTGTTCATTCATGAAGGATGAAACCATTCCCCGTCCAGTCAATTGCAACTCCAGCGCCATTGAGAAATTGTCTCAGATTTTGGTTGCTTTTCATTTGCTGGTATGTGTATCACGTCCACGAAGCGTGGTGGGTGATCCAGCGCAACAGAGCTGCTCAGAAGGTTTGGGAGTGTCAGGCACACTCCAGTGAGCCATTAATTCACATCACAAAAATGAATCCAACAAGACGGCCTCTGCCACACACATCGAGCCCCTCTGCTTTCCCACCATATGCAATATATTCCAGCGCTGCTGTGCATGGCCACAGTTTGGCGCCCAGTTGAAACACGAGCAGGAAAGCTGGAAGGAAAGGCAAGAGGGGGAAAAAAAGTTGGACAAACTTGAAAACAGCCTCTGTCAGAGTTTTAAATAATGCAAAGTGTAAGTCAATGTGGACCGTCTAGCCTGAAAGGAGTCATAAATACCACACACGTCAAACCTTCACAGTGTGTGCCACATCTGAACTGGAGTTGTCAGCGTGGGCTCTGTTGACAGTGCTGCAACGCACACACAATTTTTGTACGGTTTCAACCCACAGTCATTTTTGTGAGGTATAAATTGCCTATTCTTTTAACCAATAAAAATACACTCATAGATACTTGCTCAGATATTTTGAAATTGTCTTTCACTTTCATCACGTTTGTGTCTCTGCATTATAAAAGGAATATAGAGGAGGGCTGCAGGAAGGTATGAAACCATGTAACACATTAATCTCATCTGTTTGTTTACATTCTTAAATATTTTCGTATTTACACGTGAAGCACCAGTAGGCAAATGCTGCCTTTACAATCCAGCTGTTGCATAGATTGTGTAATATATCTGGAGAAGGGGGCTTCCTCCTATATGTCAGATTTCACCCACATGCACAACGCTACTGTCTGAATATCCAAGTGGAATTGGCATCTCTAGAACACACAAAAATAACTCTTGTCTATTGTGTGCTTTGTCTTTATGTCACTCACATAATCAAGTGGACATCTTCCAGAAGCATAATGCCACTGATTATTGACAAAGCCACCATCAATAAGAATCTTGTGCTTAGCGTAAACCTGTTCCTGTGGAAACACACTGCTCGCTCTACATGTCTGATTTCATCTTGTGCTGTGTGGAACTGCCGATGCTTCTGTACACACCCGAGAGTATGGAGAAAAAGAAAACAAATCTATCATTGTTGGCATTTTCTTAGTTCACTGGTGTGCACAAAAAGTTTATGGGTAATATGGGGAGACTCTATGGTTGACTCAAATGTGAGTCAACCACCCTACAGGAAGGACTAAAGCTTTTGTCAAAGCATCTCTAATTGTTTTTTTTATTCATCTGTCAGCTGAATTATGCAAAATCCAGGTGGAGGGGTGAAGTGCAAGCCAAGGAACCATTGTGAGATGTTTTTTTGTTATTCTTGTTTGTGTCAGTATATTTGTCATGAACCTTTATGGACATATTCAGACATATGTGTAATGTAATATATATATATACACATAATGTTTTCAGATGTGGATTTGTGTGTAACAGCAAAGTGGGATATTGGCGTTCTAGCAACGCAACGCAGCAGAACATCAGGATGTCACATATGTTCATGTAGGTTAGAGAGTGAAAATCTCCAAATGTATTTAACTCCAACCCTCTAGTCAAACTGAACGTGCCTCTCACACTGGTTTGTTTCTCCTTGTGGAGCCGACATGTAATCCCTTGGAGTGGAGTTTGCCATCCAGCCTCATATAAGCTCCTTCAGGTCTCTTCACATCACAGAGATGTGTTCTGAAACATGACTCCATCCCAGATGAGCTCAGACCGGCTCAGCCCACTCCACTGGGGTGGTGCTCAGCTTTGTGTAATTCATTTCTTCTTTCTTCAAATCAACCAATGGTTGTCCAGTCACTTCTCATGGTTAGGACTTTTCTTGGTGAACTGCAGCTTCATGTTATTTGATGCATTTTTTTTTTCTCAAATGTCCTTGAGTATTAATATGTTTTTTTTTTCTTCTACAAACGTTTTGAGACGTTCACCGACAACGTCTCCTTTGTTATTTCTTCTTAGATATTTTCTGTGGACCCTGCATAACTCATTTAGTCTCTAGAGTCAGAGGGAGCGTCGTATCTAAAAGCCTCCTTTATATCAAGGTCACACACATTTTTGAGTGCGACAGCTCACGTTCAGCTCTCAGCAGGAGTGACTGACAAGAACCAGCAGAAGTCTGATGTGACCTTATGCGTGATGTGCACATAGACATAGACTGACATACAGAAGCAAACAGAATCCACAAGAATGACCGACACACAACATAGCATGAGACAGTGATGAGCACAAAAACAAGTTTGGTGTATTTTCTTCCTTACTTCTTGGAATGAGCTTCCAGTAAGTGAAGAGAATAAGATCAACTTATTTTCATTAAGACATAAGAGCAGGAAAAAGATCTGTTCTTAGTGAAAAACATGAAGAAATTATACAACATTTTCTAACAACCTTTGGTTCTCTCTCTGTTCTTTATTGTGCTTTCAATAACACTTCTAATCCTCAGTTTGAGTGAATGAATTAGTGAGTGAGTCTTTTGTCACAACAGAGGTACTCAAACATGATGAGAATGTGTGGGAGAACAAAAAGATTCGCAGAACAATGATGGGGTAGATGAATGTGAATGTGACCGCACATCTCTAATGGCTTTTGACCATCTGGGCAATTTGTCTGTTACCATACAAAACACGAGAGTGATGAAAGAATTGTGTCGATATGTTCCGTTCACTGTGTTAAGTTTTATAAAGAGTGTCACAAAGATTTTTTATGAAACTTGTCATGATGGACTATAAGCCTCATACGAATCAAACACTGTTTTTCCCTCATATTACTGCATACTGGTATAACTCACAGAGAGAGTGGGGCTGAGAGAGAGAGAGAACACTATTGATTTGGCAGCCAGTTAATTCAAGTCTTTTGTTACCTAATACAGTCTGATCTATCGCCAATCACGTCCTACAGCTGATCACAAAATGCACTTCGCCTTGAGTGTGTTGATCCTCTTTCAGTAAGTAAGTTTTCAGTAAGTCTTACTTCAGTAAGACGTATGAGTTTTCTATCAGAATTCATGAATGCATCACACAACATGCAATGTGGTAAAAAAATGATGCACCTGATGAACCTGAAGCCTGTGATGTCACTGACACATGCATCAACATAAAAGTTGACCACATCTACATGTGCAACTGAAATTACCAGTGACATTATGTGAAAACTGTGTAAATGACTGTTCCACTTTAGTCCCACTTCATTCTAGAGAGGGTATTTGCACATTATAAATTGGAATTCAATTCTATGTGTAAATCTAAACTGGGCGAAAATGGGATTATCCTTAACTTTGTCACGCAAGCAAGAAATTTATCAAAACATAGAAATAATATGTAAAACTGTCCTTTAATTCCTTTGTGTGTCTGTCTGAGTTTGCACACTCTCCGTATGTCTGCGTTGGTTTTCTCCAGCTACTCCAGCTTCCTCCCGCCTCCAAAAGCATGCTATGGTTAATCAACTCCTCTAATTTGCCTGTAGGTATAAATGGGAGTGTGAGTGGTCGCCTGTCTTTCCATGTTGCCCTGTGATGATGTGGTGACTTGTCCAGGTTGTATCCTGCCGTTCGCGCATTCATAGCTGGGATCGGCTCCAGCATGACCTTGACCGATAACCGGAACAAGCAAGAAATGACGTACACATAACATACACATAACATACACATAATCTAGTAGATATTTAACTACGAGTTCAGGACAATGCTAATGCTAAATGCTAAAACATGCACTAGTATACTAACCATAGCTAATATACAGTGTTATAACAGAATGAACATTATGAAAAACAGCAGGAGCAGGCTAGAACAAAGTTCAATGGAAACTCCTCAATCAAAGTACAGTAATTACTTCTCTAATCCTGCTAAATGTCTCTTGGATACAATCAGTCAAACGCAAAGAGCCAGCGAGCTGCAGGACTGTGTGCCTCACATTCTCCCTTTGCAACCAGCTGATTCACCAGTGAATTCATAAGTCAAAAAATTCCAAAATGACTCCAACTGCAACAGGCAGATTTGAATTCACTCTCTGAATCTGCTGCTGCTTTTTCTCCCGTCTGGATTGGGCTGACACTTCAGATTGAGTTGGAGTTTGAAACACCATCTGGATGACATTTGATGGTTAGCGCTTTCATCTGTTTGATTGGATCGTTGCTGAACAAAATAGATGTATATCGACACAGATTGATGGTTTGTTACGCGTTTACCCTGTCAAACACGTCATTGGGATACAAATTACAGACGGCCAGTGATAATGATGATAACTGTGTTATGAAGAATGATAAAAATGATTCAAGGTAAATTTTGCAGCAGTGCATGTGGAGTGTTTACTGTCACACACTTACTTCTGTGGGATATATATTGTGGTACACTATAATTCTTTATTCACTCACAATAAGAAGCAATCAGTGCTTCTAAATCTTTAAAGCTGCTAAAGGGTTCAGTTTTTTATAACAATGTCCTAAAGCAGTATCGTCATAACAAAAGCCAGATGTATTCTTCAGCACTTTATTGACAGTGGGGGGAAAAGAATTCTTGGCGTTAAACTCAGCCAGTTTTATGACATTCACCTAGTATGTTGAAATAACAGCATAACTGCTTTTAAGGAACTAACTAAAAAAAAAAAACATGGCCGAATGTACCAGTTCAGTAAATCAGTACATGCTGAATAAAGTAATAATACTGTTCGAATGGTACGAGTGGCTTTGCTCTGTCTGGATTGAGAGAGAATTACTAACACCCTGCTGCAGTTTGTCCTCTGGCTGTTTGGGTTTGGACGTGTCCCAGACAAAAGCCTGTCCAAATAAGATCAATGTGTTAATGCTGCTCTCCTCTGAGTGGGCAACTCTCCCGCATCTCCAGAGCGAAGCAGACTGAGCTGGAGCCAGTTTTTGAAGAGCAAAGAGCATGTTTCTGTACAATCAAAGCAATGAGAGACCTGATTTTCATAGTTTCTCCGCTCAGCAGACAAACTACATGTGCTGAATATAAAATGTATTACTGAAATCTGTCCATGTATAAGTTGTAGATCATCCAGTGATTTCAGACACCTTCACAGCTCAGTTTAGATTGTGTATAGCTAATTGTGTCACCGCTGGTTACAGCTGTAAAACTGAGACAATGATCCATTACAGCGGGGGATCATCATCAGGACCTCTTGGTTCCAGTGCGGTTAGCTCAGCGCTGTGTTAATAGCTTAATGGTGGGACAATTTGGAAGCAGCTGGAAGCAAAGCAGCAGAGGCAGCTGTTCACTGGGGGTGGGGGGTTGGACTGCCAACCATAACACAGCATTAACAGACAGTGCACACGCATGCTTGCACGCACTCAAGCCAACGTCCCATTAAAAGAGAAGAGCAGAGCTATAGTTCTGGAACAAAAAACAACAACTGAACTTTGACACAGGTTGAGCTTTCACTGTCAAAACGAAAGTCTGCAACAAAAACACCCTGATGTTGTTAAATGTGAGCACCTATGAATACTGTATGTCTTCACTGATGATTAAACACATGACAAGAGGAGACATCACAACGTTAAATCCATATGCTACCTCTGCATGTGTGACTCCTGGTGACAGCAGGAGACCTCATGACCCACAGCACCCTCTACTGGCAGCAGATAGATCACCCTCTAGGGTCTGTGGTTCCTCAAAACATAACCAAAGTCCACAAGAAAAACTGTTCCTTGCCCACAAGCCTAAAACTATAATTCCGTGGCTAGGGCGTATGGCTTGAGTTGGACCAGATGACGGAGGTTTTGTGCTTGAGTTGCCGCAAGAATCAGTTGTGTTTGTTGATTGTTGGACAAACAGGAAACGTGTAAAATCACATCTACTTCTCCAAGGTATATGCAAATGTTCAATCCCCACTCTTTGTTACTGTGGTGCTGCTCTGAGTAGAAACATGTACACCTCTATTTTCACGTAGTGACTGTAGACTCAGGAGTCGCAGCGTGTTGGATACAGTGAATTTCGTTCTACAGCCGCAGCTCGAACCTTTCAGACACCTCATGCTGAGAAACAGAAGACTCGACAAATATTATAGTCATCCGCTCCAATAAATAAAAGGTGGACGCACCCACATCATGAAGAAGACGTAGACGCCGAGGGAGGCTCACAGCAGCTTTGCTTCCCACACTGCAGTGCACAGAAACCCTTTTCCTTTCAAGGCTTCGCTCCTATTTCTCAAGTGATTATGAAAAAAACATGGTAACGCTTGACCCATGAATGTGACAAATAGGAAACAGACACTGCCTACAGCTGTGACCAATTACAAACAGTGAAAGGAATTTCTTCACTGTTGCTCTCTGGAATGTGCATCTCTGCCCTTTGTCCTCTGAACAAATTGGGGGTAGAACGATGGTTTGAACCGACGACGTTTTGTCCGTTAGCAGTGGTTGAAATTCCTTCTCGCCTGCAAGAACGCTCAGCATAATTTGGATTTATACTCTGTTGAGTATAATAAACATGACAGTAGAAAACATTGATCATTAAATAAAATATAAGGGAGCAGGAATTTAAACAGCAACAACAATTACAAACAGATGCATTGTGTGACCTTAACAACTGGAAGATGTGTGTTATGAGCTTTTATTATTCACAATAAATGCAAAAACCGTGTAAAAGGAAGCACGTTGACATTCTGAATGTGACAAATTACCACTTTACACACTGAAAACACTTCAGAAATCATCTGTGTTATTCACTGAAGTGTCCATTTGCACATCCTTTCACGTTGCACTTTTAGCACTCTTATCAATCAGTGTAGCACACAAGGGGGAAGAGAAATGTGAAAACCAAAGGCTGATTAAAAAACAGACTTTAGAGGAAAAGAACGTTATTAAATCACATTTTTCCCGTTTCTGTCCATAACATTTTTACGCCGTTGGGAGAAAAAAAAAAAAAAAAAGGTCCATTCCAGCCTGACAAGTTTAAACAAATCGACCTCAACGACCAACTGCACCTGTGGTACTGACGTGTCTTGTTCAGGGGTGACTGCCAGGAAGAAGATAATTTGTGTCAGCTGAACTAAGCTCTGGACGCTGTCAGCTGGGGGGCAACGGCACGGTGAACATGTTGAACAAACATTCATCATCGTGACCTGCAACTAAACCATCTTTTCGGTGCGTTGCAGATATTAGGACTAACAATGTTTCACCACTTAAATTAATAATACATTCAAACAAAAAACAGAACAGAGCAAAAGCATGTTGATATTTTTAAGAACTGGTCCATCTCGGATCCTTTGCCTCTCACCTTCAATTCATTTTGTTCCTATCAGAGATGGATATCTGAAAATGGCTCATGAATTTCATCAAGGCTAAATGTTTTCTCAAAGCATTTGGAGTCTTAAATAGCAGAAAATAAAACACTGTAGAGGGTTGACTCCTTACAGACAAGCTTGAGCGTTGATGGAGGAATCAAATGTTACGCAAATGCAAAGGAAGACTAGCTTGTACGAATAACTTGCTTCTTTTTTCAACTTTGCACCACATGTTTTGACAATAAGAAAAAGATACGTTGCCCACCTTATCCCTCAAAGACGTTCAACAAAGACAACACATATATAACATTTCAGGGTTTCTATTGCTTGAAAAGATCCATTATTAGCAGATTTTTAGCAGAGGATCAGTTTTCATTCTGCACTTCCTTCAGTGGGCCTGAGGGCTGTAGTTGCTAGGCGATAGTGACTATCTCCGTGGTGACGTGATCCCCCTTGGGCCTGATTCTCACTCATCACCTCCTCAGAAAGATACCAGGACACACACACACACACACACTGCTGTCCTGAGGTCTTTCTTTAGCTGTCCTCTTATCTTTGGGAAGCTGTTGTCACTCATTCGTTGCAGTGCTGAGAGGAGCTTCAGTAGTCTGACCTGATGGGTCTGAGACAACACCTCCGACTCCTCTCAGGTGTCAGTGGAGAAGTAGATGGTGACAATGAGGAGGCGCTAGGAGCAGGAGCATCTTCTTCTGAAACATGAAGAGAAAGCTTTGCTTCTTCATCCAGCTTGGATGAGTGAAGAGATTTAGAAGAACCGACAAATCCTGGGGAATTTAAAAGAACATTTTCCAGCTACCTTTAAGATATCCCCTTCATTCCTGAGTCTGTTGTTTGTTTTTATTCTCTAATCTTCTGTGCTGCAGCTTTGACAGCTTTGTTGTAAGGATTAACTTCTTTAAATTGATTTTGTTCCCCTATAAATGTCCCAAAACAAAATAAATATGCATCTCTTAGAAAATGTACCTCATTACTATTATTATTATTATTATTATTAATGATACTGCTGCTGCTACTACTACTACTACTAATAATAATAACTAATAAAATATAATCGCAGAATTCTGACTTTTTTTCTTGCAACTCAAATAATTTGTACATGTTGCTTTTGTTGATTGACACGTGTCCCTAATCCTCTTCCGTAGTCCAGTGTGTACGGGTCCACACAGAAGTACAACACTCCATTGTTTAACATAATAGTAAATAGAGCAGCACCTCTCCACCTCTCAGGATAATCAACTGCTTTACAACGTTGCGTTATTCCCAGATGTTGCCCTGTGAGGTGTCAGAGACTGGACTCAAACTCCTCTCCTGTGTGTGAAATGTCAGAGGTGATCACAGTTCAAGGGGGAATGAATACTTGTGTCACATTTCACGCCTGTCCAACCAGCAGGCGTCCAGATGCGCCCTTCAAAGCCACAAATGTCAAACGCCATTGCAGCGCCACAGGCAAAGTCAGAGGCTCACTGAGGACAGCCAGGATAAACCTCAGGAGATGTATGCATGCCAGAGCTTATCACAACCTATCCATAGATGTTGACTGTCCCTGGAGATGTGCCGTTAGTGTGACTGAGATTTGGGGACAACCATTACGTCCTTCAAGACAATTGTAATTGTGAGGTTGGGCTATACAACCAAAATTGGTTTGAATTGAATTACAAACATTCAAAATAGCGATGATTCATCAATTTGCTGGTTAGATTAAAACAGTTGCAGGACTGTTCAAAGACAAAGACTGATCACAGAAGACTAAAAAGGCTTCGGCAAAGTACCAGGGTGTAAGACGTCAACTTGACCACAATAGAAAATATCTGACCACTGAGATTACTGATAGAAAGATAGATTGATAGAAGCATTCTTAATCTCAAGTGAGAAATTCACCACATGATAAGAGAATCAGTTCTAGTCAATGTTCAAACTGACGGACTCAACGAACAAATGAATCCAATATAAAACAGTTTCTACCGTATTTGCAATGTGGAGACTAAAGTTCCCTGAGCTCTATGTCTGAATGTTTGTCATGATGTTGTAGTGATGGAAGGCTTCATCTGTCACACACACACACACACACACACACACAAAGCATGTGTGCACTGATCCTCTCAGCATATGACAGAAATCTGGTGTTCCATTCCTCAGCCGTGGTTCCGCTGCAGCTGTGGCCATGGGAGCACGAATCAGGTCATAAATGCAGATGAACGTGAAGAATCCTGTCAGCAGCGGAGTGGAAGGAAAATAAGTACAAGTGAATTTAAAGCGCTAACAAAGCAAATCTTTATTTTACACGGGGTGAATAATTATGAGGCAGGTCAAGTATGTCTCTTTGAATCATCAGAATATTTAGAAGATTTAAATTGTTCCAAAGGAATATTCAGATCTTGCTTAGCATGATTAAAACCTTAGCCTTTCCTCGTGCTGATTCTACAACCTCAAAATCCTGTTTGATGCTGTTTATTTGTCTTCCAGTTTTCTTTAGTTTAAAAAATGTAAAAATTTAACGACTTCAAAAATCAAACATTGTCTACAATTGGTTTATTTGTACCTTATATTGAGTTTCATTTGTTACAAAATGAAATGTGAACGAAACAAAATATGAAATGAGGCCACAGCAAATCTAAACGTAAAGGATATTCTTCTGTACTCCAGTGAGCCGCTGGTTGCAGAGTGGGGAAGAGCTGATCCTGATGGTGAACATCATCCAGGCGGGAGAAAGTGAGGATTCACTCGCACAAATATACACTGCTGTATGTGGTGGTGTGGCTGTATGTGGTGCGAAGACATGGAGCATGTGATGTAAACAAAGACGCAAAGAAGAAGATGGCGGAGAATATGAACGGGACAGAAAGGAGATATTAGTTTGGACGGATGAACAGACACATCACACTCAGCAGCTTCTTAATACGTTGAGCTGCCATTGTTGTTGTTAGGCAGTTAGCACAAGAGGAGGAGGAGCTATGACGTCATTGGCTCAGGAAAGATGCGTGTATGTTGGACACATGCAGGAGAAACGGGGTCCTCTTCACATTTATTCACTCTGGGACGTGGTTTCAGTAATGATCGTATTCAGGCTTTAAAACAGCGCTCCATGTGGACGTTAAGTCCAGACAATTAAAAACTTCTTTGGATTCAGCTGAACTCGTCTCCACATGAACATGGCCTGAGACTGATGGGAGCTGTAACCAGCGGTATGTAGCCGTTAGCAGGTGGGCAACATATCTTCCACTAGACCTGAAATGACTCCTCATTTCCCTGATGGTTTGCTCCACTTTATTTTTCTGTATTACATGCAAAATAACTGACTGAAGTGCACCCCGGGTAAATCCCCTGGCTTTGGTTGCAATAATCTGTGAAAACATCTGCGTGCGTCTGGAAAGCTGCAAACACAATTAATGATCAATCAACCTGACTGTGAACACACAAACAGACCAATCCGTTTGCATCTCTCACATCTGGATTCCCCTGGCGTCCTTACAGCTTCTCAGAAATTTAATCAACACACATTGTAGTTGTAGTTGGATTTCATATCAGTTGGTGTTGAACAGTTCTCATGGAGTCAGTTTGTGTTGTATTCTGTTGCTATCTGATCCTGAGAAAGGGAACTAGTACGACGACAAGAAATCCTCCATGTACGTTGGCCCCCTCTGATGAGAGGTAGAGGCTCGTTTTCTCCATCCATCCTCATCCTTTATCCTGTCGCCTCAAAAAAAACCAAACAAACCTCAAAACAAGAATAGACGCTCAGTTACCTCTTTAACACAGACGCTCTCCCTAGCTCTACATTCACACTAGCATGCTTTGGTGTACTGGAATTATGCCACTATTTGCGCAATCAGGTGTCGAACGGTTCCTGAAAGCTGGAAAGAGACATGTTGTTACCAATACCGTAATGACAGTAACGTGGCTGTGAAGTGCAATCTCTCAACCTTCAGGAGCCAATCGACGTATCCCAAAGTGAGCTAGTGCAAATGTATCAGCAGCAATACCGTTGGTGTTTAAAGGGTTAGTAGTTATTTTGACAAAGAATGAAAGAAGCTGTCGATTTATGTTTTTGTGCTTCTATCTTGAATTAATTGCCCAAAAAAATTTTTCCTTTGAAAGACTCTTGAGAACATCTACACAGGAACATCTGGAAATGACAGGACGTTTCTCAGCGTGACGTGCAATGAGTGTTTTCTAAGTTCTTCACAGGGAAGAACAGAGTGCTGAACACAAACCTCTAAACCCTGATGGTCTGTGGAGGACAGCAGCGAATGGTTCTTATTACCCAAGTCAACCCCCCCAAAAAAAGATTCGTTATATGGTGATTTCACAATACATCCTCAGCAGTTCTATGTTTGATGCCACATATCGACACATACTGCACATTGCCCTGCTTTTTGATTTAACACAAATCTGCAATAAAACAAAACAAGAAATAATAATGGGAATCCCCATCTGTGTGCGGGGAGGCGTTCCAGTTTTTAATAGTGTTCATCTGGCAATGGGGAGCTGTGGATTATCTGCCAGGAATTATAGTATAAATTGTGTCTGAGACTGGAGAAATGAACAGACTGCACCTGGTAATGCTCTACACACGTTTCTGTAGCTCACATCAAAAGGACAGAAAAAAGGTCTCATCTGCTCTTTGGTCAGATATTTAAGAAATATATCCATCTATCTATCTAGTCTTCAGTTTGTGGCGTCCATTCTGAGGTCACAGAAAAGGGCCTTCCAAGCAGGCAGGTGCTCAGTTGAGTCTCAATCAGTGATTCTGAGCATGTCCAACCTATTCTCCTCTCCTCATCCACGCCTGTCTCACTGGATTCATCCTCCCTGCCTGCACTTCCCATTGTCCTCAGCGGCTGATGAGAACATTTAATGACCACTGGAACACTGGACTGTTCCCATTTGACTCTAACGTTTAACAGAGGACTGTAATTTAACATTTCTTACAGCTTGCTCAAATACAGATGTGAAGCACTGACACTGTCATACCTTGATTGCTAATAATAATATTCTATTCAACGGTGCCAGTGTGGAAACTGTGAAAGTATAAGAATGAACCAGAACAACCACCGATGACGATTACGACTGAGTGGAGGAAATATGGAAGAAGTACCTGTTGTCAGATTTGACTTCTGACTGAATCTATTACTTTCCTTCAGAATTTTGAACATTCTTAAAACCGGTCCTGACCTCCTGTTGTAGCCTACAACTTTGTAACTCTTCCTCCGATCAAGTGTTTTAAGTACGACAGGAGCCGTTCTCCGAGGGATGAATCCCCCCACCACTCCGGCTGGAATGTAAAACAGGTGCTGCACAATTGGTTCCTCCACAGAAAGGAGTGAAAGAAAAACAGCCACCCGGCAGGAACATGACCGACAGAACCTCACATTCTCCAGCCAGCTGCGTCTGCAGATGATCCCTCGCTTGCAGAGGCAGACTTAAGGGGAAAGTTCAGCATATATACAAAACTGTATGCCTTCACATGCAACCACTTTAAAATAACCATGCTCTGGTGGCTGAAGGCTCCCAACATATTCTGCTCTCTCCAATGGATTTGTTTGGATAAATTATCCTGTTAGGAGTAAATATATGCAGACAAACGGCACTGGTGGAGGGTTTGCTCTTGTCTGGACACCATCTTTGAGTGGTGCTGTAACATCTGGAAGGGATTTATACGCACAAGTTCTGGCTTTGGATTCAAACAGAGGGGTTTTTAATTGAAGCCACTCCGAAGCCTGTGAGGGTGATATGTCATCTGGCAAGAGGCTTCACACACAGACTCATTGCTTTGTCATGTGACCTCTCAGAGATTTCTTCTCCTCTTCTCGAACATCCTGAATAAATCTGATGTGGCCTTATTAAGTTGATACCTGAGCTGTCAGCATACTCAAAGAAAACACATCTAGTGTCTAAGTCATTTCTACAACGTACAGTGCAAACCGGGAGCTGCTCCGTTGCCCTCCAGCGGTCCAGCCCCGACCATAGAGTTTCACGACACCAAACCTACTGCTGTGCAACAATACACACATTCACAGCCCACAGTCAGCAAATTGCTTCTCTCGTTCCCCACCACGCCCTGCCTCCGTTTTCAGCCACCTGCAAAACAAAACTGAGCTGGAAATTTCACTACAAATTACCCTGTGTCTGCCAAATCCCCTGAGGAGCAGAGGAAATCAAAAACCGTGGGTCTCCCTGCCCCCACAGCAGACGACCACCAGGCCTCACTCAGAGTATCGCTGTGTTTATTGATTGACATTCTTTTGCTATAAGATGAACGTAGTATTAAACCATTAAAGGTTAAATCAAGCTTTAAGATTTCAACTTAAAGCGTGTGAGTGTGAAATACTATTATCTGTAGTTTACCTACGCAAACAGTTTTGGGAGAAACTTCTCAGGCTTCATGTCAACATGACATTGTGAATCCAAGTCCACATTCCCTCGATTCAGAACGAAAACTGAGACCTGTTTGGCTTCAGGGTGAAATCAAAGGAATTGGCGCATACTTCAGCCATGAATCTACAGCGTGAAACCTGACTCATACAGTCACAGCGCCTCCTGCTGGCTGATGAACTGAACTCCATGTGGAGCAGGAATGAGTCAGGGCTCAGTCAGTGTGCTGGAGAGATGAGTGCTGGAAGCTCCTTGGGAAAAAATTGTTTATGTTGGCCAAATTGCCCGCTGCCCAATTGTGCAAAGTTTTAAAAAGCTGCAGAGCTTCAGCTTGGTCATGAATATTTTTACTGAGTTTGCCCTCCACCCTGTCTGTGTGGGAAAACCCCGCCGCACCAGACCACACCTACAAACCAGTTTGCTCACAGAATGTGCTGTATACGTGCTTATGTCGATAAAAGATATGACTTAAGGTGACGCTTTAACTCTTCGTCTACAAGTATTCTCTTGCCTGTAATATAACTAGGATGGGACGATGACTTGCAGATTTGATCATCTCCTCAGGCCCAGAACTTAAGAGTCGGTATCAAATCAAATCAATCAATCCAAGAAGACCTCGAATGAAACAATTTTTAAGTTAACTTTAATGTATTAGTATTATTCTGTTTGCCTTAAAATACATAAATGACAAACCACTGGTACAGAACGCATCAGAGAACTGTTTCACAATGCAGGTTTGTTCATTCTGACTTAAGGAGAACCTAGATTAAATTAATCCTACCGTACTTTTGAATATGCTGACGAAACTCAAACTAAATGTCTTTAAGTTCCATATGTTTGAATTCAGTTGATCATCAACTATGAAATTTGAAAAATTATGCAGATTTTTGCTCATTTCTGGATCAACCAACTCAGGTTTTCACTGAACCTGCTTTCTGGAACCAACTTGTTTTGGACTGGAAAAACCCAAAGACACATATTTCAACCATGCCAGTGTAGACTTGAAACTTTAGGAAAGATTTAGGACATACTCAGGACAAAACCATAGTCTTCCTTGTGTATTTTCACTTGGAAATATAAACACACGTGTAATGAAGCAACAGTTTGAAACCCCAACACATTATTAATATTATACTGCCATCTCCTGTCCATGGTGGGTACCGCAACTGACACACATACTCAGCTCAGTACCTTTTTTTCCGGTATGGTGTCAATGATTGATAATACTTTAGTTCTCCCTGTATTCAAACAGAAACAGAAACATCCTTATAAGGATTGTGCACATTCACCAAATCACACTGTCCATCTAAAAGTGATTTACAAAGTTTCACTCTTTCAAATAACATCTCATGAAACCTTTGTTGTGTGTGCAAGTGTGCAAAGGCACTGAAGGTTCAGGGCAGGCACACTGTTAGATGGGTTCATACAAAACCACCTGTCTCCAAGATGGCAGTGAACTTCTCAAGAACAAGCTGTAGAATATTGCACCACATAATTTGTGTAAACACAATTTACATTTGGCACTGAGTTCAGACAAAAGGCAAAGAAAGTACAATGAAATAAATAAAATCCTGAAAGGCACACAGATGCTCAGTGTGTGAAAGAACCCTGAGATGGGACTGCAGATTGACATAGTATGGCATCTCATTAGCAAAACACTATTTTACACATGAATTAATCTTCACAGGCAGCGGTGAGGAGGCAGTCAGCTCACAACATTGTTAGTGTCACGTTTTCAAACAAACACCTCATGCATCAAGTTGATCAACAGATAATTCTACACAGAATATGTAGCCAAAGGATGTGATTCATGTCCTGATAGAACAAACCAACCTCATCTGAATAGGTTTGGTGCCGTGCAGGTCGACAGAGGACATGTGACAGGCTGAAATGCTTTGTAACCATCCATCTGTCAATAAAAATCACCTGAGGACCATTTCATCCAACAACAATCCACATTTGACAAAGCAAAGGATCAGGAAACATGATACAAAAGCCCCTTTCCCCCCAGATGTTTCCTGGAAATATCGAACCAGTCTTCACTGGGTGAAACTACCCATGATGATATTGCACTTGTGTTAACATGGTAAATAAATTTGGCTTGATCTTTAGTGTCACATAGTTCAAAGACAATGTGACCATCAATCCCTACAAAGCTACAAGCTGTTTATCCATGCTCCTGAAAGTGCTCAGTTCCTGGAGTGCTGCAGAGCATCCCTGAGCAGGGTAGACCTGTGGTGGATGGCAGTAACATTGCACTGCCATCTGTTGGTAGCACTGCTCCACTTTGTTTGGTTTTGAAGTAAATCACATAAAATAATGGCAAGACGATTACGATTAGTAGCATTGCAATAACAGCGTTCCACCATTGGATGCCCCAGTCCGCTCCGTGATGGATCAGGCGCTGCGCTCTGAACCCACATCGTTGCTGTTTCTCTGATTCCTCCAAGAAATCTGCATCACCATCGTCTGCGGTTTGAATCAGTCTCTCAATGTCGCTGTCCACCTCTGTTAAAAAGTCTGTGGGTTCACATGAACGTCGGTGGGGTCCAGCTCTGTGCAGAGGCTTCACTGCTGGGGTGGGCGAATGCGGAAGTTCTTCTTGAGAGTCACGTGGGTCAGAGTATGTGTCTATTAGAAAACTGTGCTTCGGAACTGGTATTTTGATGGACTTCAGTGCAAATAAATCCTGCTCCTGTATGAGGTTGTTCACTCTCTTTATATCTGCCACCTGCTGGCAGAAACAAATGTGAATTAACACTTTAACACAGATGGTATCGATGTCGATACATTTGCGCTAGCAGCGATTGGTTCCTGAAAGCTGAGAACAGCCATGTTGCTGTTATTACGGTAATCCCATTCGCTCCGCTGCCAGAAGCTGGCAAGTCATTGCTGTAACGACAGCAACTTGGAAGTGAAATGCAACTTTTCAACTTTCAGGAAGCGATCAACATTTTCTCCTTCCCCTAGCTCCTGCTTCACACCCGGTAGTGGAACTGAGTAACACTTCTCAGTTTTCAGTGACCGTTGGACGTTTTCTGCACAAATAGTCATGTAATTACAGTACTCCAAAGTATGGTAGCGTGAATGTACAATTGGTTAGGGTTCAGCAGATCATCAACAGAAATGATGTCGAGTGCGTGATGATGAACATGCCCCCACCTGACAGCCATACTGCAGTGCAAGCTTGTTGAGACTGTCACCGGCTAAAACCTCCCGCTCCAGCAAATGCACATGTCTCAGTCTGTCCTGCTTCTGGAGAACCCGAGGCTTCATCTCCATGACGCTTAGCCCCTCATCGTCGTCTGAGGATGCAGCTGAGTCGTTTGGCCTCCTCTTAAACATGTACACCTGGCCATCTGCGCTCGCATGGACATCCACTGGAGCCTGGAACGCCTGCGGGACATGATCCCCCCGCCGCATAATTTAACACGAGCCTGAAAGCAAAAGCCAAACAGCATCATTAAAGCAGAGCAGAGCCATTTCAAGTTGAAAGATTATAGAACCCATCTCACATAGACACGCGTTAGGATCTTTTCCACTGTCCTCTTCTATTAAAAGGGACTGTCTATTTGGAAACTCTGACAAAGATGCAACTATTATATATGTAGTGGTTATAACTGAGCAGACACAGGTTTTTGACTGTATGTATATATATATATATATTATACAATGGCTGGCGTTTGATGATGATTACTGACGGATGAATCACTTCGCAGAATCTCTGGCTCAGCAGACCATGTGACTCGTTCTACAGGAGTCACCATGGTAACCTGATAGCTTGTATATTGTAGATTTGACAGGCAAAGCCACACGGATGTCCAATACTAAGTTGTTTCCATCCACAGGTATTTTTAATGCTAACTGCAATGATGACATTGGAAGAAGTAATTAGTTCATAGCTGGTTAATTCAGGGATTAATAACCAATCGGTCTTTCCAGGTCAAGTCGTCAGCGTTTAGGAGCTGATCAGGAATCACATAACGGCAGCCATTAATACCAGCTTCCGGCCGGGTCAGCGAGGAGTTAGCTGGAGCGCTTCACTTAGCATATATTCACCGAACAACTGCGACGAGTTCCGTCGAGTTCCAGGTAGTTTGCGTTTATGACTCTGGAGGAACGAACTCACAAACCATACTCACAGTGTCACACACGTCTCAAGCTGTCAGATTTCCACTTAGTTACCTCACCAAAACAGTGAGCCGACAGTAAAACGAGGCGCCATGTCGCCAGACGGCTCATCCGCCTCACCGCCACCGTAAAGTTGGAACAGAGTTTGACGACGACCAGTATTCTTCTTTTCCGCACTGTAACAGTTGAGTCGCAGAGTACAGGGGCACCACTGCCACCTAGTGTACGGGAGCATTAGCGCACCACGTGAGACACACATTTACTTCAAATTACTATTCTTTGTTGTTCTCTGGATTACCTTCTCTGCAACTACTGCTCTCTCACTTCACTCTCTTCCTGGAATGTGAGAATAGCATCCATTATATGCCAACAATCAGATAAACACATATTAACGCAAAAACGCCACAATAAACAATCAGACACTGAAAACTGCTGTAACGAAGAATTAAGAGAAACACAACAACCAAGTAACTGGCCCCAAAACAGTCTGTATTCTTCCAATATGCCTGATGATACTGTAAATAAACGAAAACAAACAAACAAAAAACTACAACCCCCTTGACGTCACACAATGACGCTTTTTGACGGTGACGGAAATGTAAGGACTTTTTGAATGTTTGCCGCGGCCGAGAATACTGGCTTTGGAGATGGGGTGAGTAAGTTGGAAATGTCTTTATGGATGATGGGTGATGTGGTTGTGCAGCCTTAACGGCCCGCGGTGAAAATGCCCAGGCTATTTTGTAGTGGCGATCGGTCCGTGTGTGTCGACGCGGCATGCCAGACAATGTAAACAGCAAGCGGGAGATGTGACAAAAAAATTAAAGCATAAAACAAGGTAAAGAACAGAGCAAGTTTATGAACTGTGTTTTAATGGGTAATGTGGACAATTATACATATATATATTACAAGATAAAGCAAGTCTATAAGAATGTTTTATGAAGTGATCTCAAAGATTTCAGAGTTTGCGAGTCTAAGACATGTTTCTGATCAGGTCCTATAGCAGGGTTATATCTAATTCCAGCATGAAACTTTAAAGATGTTTGGTTTGATTTCTGTTTCAGTTTACATGAAAACAGAATTGAAAACAATCTTTCCTCATTTCCAGAATAAAAAAGTCACTATTTCAAAGACTTAATTTCTTTATATGCAGCAACAACAGATTTGCACTTTGATTTTAAAACATGTGAAATATTAAAATGTTTAAAAATGTATTTTTTTTTCTTTACATAAAAGCTGAATTCTTTTTACACACGGACATAAAAAATGCATGACAATTTGTGAATGTTTACAAGCTGCTGGATAAATATCAGAAAACTATCAAAATGAATAAATAAAGGAATCTGTAGTAATATTTTTTGAGACTTTTTTTGTACTTTGTAAAAGTTTATTCAGCCGTTGATGACTGTGGAAGGACCAAGATTTGAGTTGGGGACCCCTGGTTTAAACCCCTGGTTTCTGCCTATATGAGTTCTAAACTGTGTGGTGGATGATATGGTCACATTCAGCTACGTATCAATCTTGTATTATTAGCCAATCAATTTGGAAAAAATATGAATATTAATGGCCTAACATGGCCTCCATCTATATTTTTATATTATAGCACACAAATTCTAGTTGACCTTACCAGCTCATCTGGCAGATACTGATGTATCAGTGTGTATTACAGAGGTGTAAGGGCTGTCACGCCCTTTTGGACCCATAGTGACATTTGTGTGGATGGATGAGATTGTCTTGTAAGACCATTAGATGGGGCTATTGTTCTGTCCCTTCTCTGCTCTTCAGAGACGCTCTAATGTGAAAACGATTCAACTGAAATGTGGAATATTTCTTTCCATTCTTGTACTGAGTATTGTTACAACAGGTATTCAATAAAGCAGCCATCCTTAATCACCTGGTGTAATGGTGGTGGTATATAATCACAGTACTGCACAGCCTCTGTATGCCTTTCATAACATATCATTTATAACACCAACAGCATTGAAGAAAACTACCTTGATTGTCTGCATCCTGTATGATGAAAGGTAAGACTGCCATTCATGTGAGAGAATGTGAAAGGAAATCATAAGTTGTGCTCAGTGCAGCGAATGGAAAATGACTATTATAATACTATTCCACCTATTAAGATTTAGTTTTTGTATTGTAAGCAAACTACACAACAAACCAAAGAGCAGTGGCAATGAAAAGAATGCAAATTATACTGCAATTCAGTTGTATAGGTCCATCGCATGAATCGCCAACAAAAAGAGTAAAACAATTGCTTACGTCCTTGATCAGAGATAGGCCAGACAAGCAGGTCCAGCTGCCACAAGCTGGTCTGTCAAAACATCTTTCCTTGAGGGATGCTCTTTACACACCAAAGAGATAGTGTATGTTGAACTAAAACTACTAAGAAAAGAAGAGCGTTACTACCCTCTACGGTCTAGTTTCATGGGTGCAGAACTTAAGTCAACTCAATTTATGCAGCGCCCCCCCAAAAAACAATATTTACACTCAGTCAGTTCTCCCTGGGATGGACAGACCAGCAGAACATGTTGCATGAACGGACAGAACAAATGATGATAACCTGGACTTGGGTAGGATGGGGGTGGGGGTGCACACCAGCGTGAGAGGGTCTGACAGCTGAGACAGGACATGTTTGAAAGCAGAAGCTGATGTGATGAAGGTGTGTCACTGTGCTGTTGGACTGAGGTGAACAGCTGAGCGCCAGCTGATATAATGAGTGGCAAGATTTGATTTGTGAGAATGTGAGAGCGTGATAGAGTAAATAACAACAACATTAATAAATAACATGAGCATGTGAGAAGTAGGTCTTCCTGACGGAATGTTCATCGGACCTGCATTTTCTACGATGTGTTTCAAAGATTTATTCAATTGTCACAACACATGTCAAAGGAAGCAGAGTCATTGTAACCTGAGAGGATTCCAAAGACGATCATGGTGAAATGACAGAGAGTTGACAGAGAGGCAGCTCATTGTAAAACCATGACATTACAGCTTTCTTTCAAACTCATCTGAAACACTAAGGAACACACACACACACACACACACACACACACACACACACACACACACACACACACACACACACCAGATACAATGCTTCTACTTCTGTTGCTGAGAAATGTGATTCACACATCATCTCCAAGGCCAGGACTGAGCACCAGATTCACAGTGAGAAG
>CAAKHB010008127.1:217226-233223 GCA_901007665.1 Aeoliscus strigatus
ATAGGTATACAGTAGGTAATAGTTGTAGTATTGTAGTTGGTAGTATGTTGGGGAGACTGTGAAATGAGTGGAGAAGGGGTAGGTTTAAAAGGTTTAAATAAGCTTATGCTCCATCCTACTTTTTTGGGACATGTTAGGTTCATATTAATATTGTTGACTTAACTATTGTTGTTGTTTGGTTGGTGTTGTTTGGTTGGTTTTCTTTGTTGTGCAGTTTACTTTATTGTGTTACTCACACACACACACAAAGCATTCATTCATTCCAATTTAACTCAAAGATGTGATGAGTTTTGGTGTGAAATGTTTTCAACAACAGCACTCATTTCATGTGTGGAACTGTGCTTCCTCATGCATGTGAACAACATGTGCAATCCTGTTTGCAGCTGACCTGTAAACTGATTTATCCCCTCTCACGGCCGATGAACACTTTCACTCAATTAATATGTTTTCATTTAGTTTGCCTTGAATCATTTCTCATCTGTATTCAGTACTTTCAATGTTTGTATTGGCTATAGTCTTTGCATGTACAGTATATACTGTATGTACAACATATACAGGTGCATCTCAAAAAATCTTCCACTAAATTAATTCAAACAGTGAACTTTTTATGTATTTTAGAAGCATTCAAACAAAAACTCAAATTGTCACTGCTGGTCTAGGAGTTATAGATTTATGGTATTTAAACTGTTTAATTAGTGGTTCACTCAAACCTGACATAAAATATTGTAATATTTTGAGATACAGAGGAGGATATTTCAGGCTGCTGTGACCATCCTGACCTTTGACTGCAAAGTCACACTCGCTTTGTGTTTGGTCACCCAGTAAGCATGACCTTGGTGGGACGGGAATCTCTTCGGGAATCTCTCCAGAACCTTCCCCAGGTATGATATTATAATTTTTTGAGATGCACCTGTAGTATATGGTGTGCGTTGATATTTGATCCTTGTGGGTCTGGTTAAACATTAAGTTAACAGCAGTCATACATATTCTAGTGTTTGCTTCCACATACGCATACTCACTCAGCCGGAAACCACAAATGACCTCCAGCTGACTCCTTTAACTAAACAGCATGTGTTTGCTCATGAGCAAATCAAAAGAACAAAAACAACACAATTCATTTAAAAGAATACAATAGAAAACAATAGTGATCTCATGTACTTGCACCTTTTCAGCTCTTGATCACTCAGTCTGTGCGTTCTTCAGTTCACAGTGAACTGAGCAGTTGTCTTCATTGTGTAATGAAGTCAACTTCTGTGCTGGCAAAAGCTGTAAGATAGAAAAGTTAATGTTGCCTTAGAGGGAATAATCATATCATTTACATTGCATTCACTTTCTGGGTGTAGCGCTCAACGATGATCAACGAAGCGGCATAATGTGCCATATTTCAGGGTCAGTGAACAGCTTGTTGAACCGACAGAGAGGGAGAGGAGAGGGAAGAAGGGTCAGGGGAATGGGGATAAAACCATGTACAGTGTATGCACATGTTGCCCAAAGAACAACATAAAGAGCTTTGCTTTAAAACATTTAGATAAAAGATCAAATATTTATCAAGGTGAAAGATTCATGTTTGCCATGCCATGAACTCATTGCTGTGTAGCAACATTATATCCTTTATCCTTGCGTGAAATTCACCATTTCATCAAGGAGAGATTCTACCCAGATAAAAAACTGAAGCCCCATATTATAATTATGATGAATAAAGAAACTTTCACATATGCATACATTATCCATCTCTTTCACATATAAGATTTCTAGAACTTATAAATGCCAGGTGTTTAACCTTCAACCATATACATATTCACACATGGGTAAAGGGAAAAAACTTAATAGGCATTGGTCAAGAAAATATTTTCATTACAGATACTTCTATAGGGAACATCATATTTTTCAATACTGTACTGATGGAGTAAAACACAAATAACCTGAAAATCTCTCCGGACATCGAAAACAAATCTTTCATGTCAACATCTCTCAGTTCTTTCACCTTTTATCGAAGTGTTGACACAAGTCTTATTAATATTGTCATACACTGTGAGAAACATTTGATTATTTGTCTTGCAGAAAACAGAGCATGAGATTTTTGCTTTCATCAGCTGGTTGGTTGATGAGAGAAGCCACAGGTGACAGGAGGTTTTCTCAGGAAATCTGTAGGGGGGGGTCTTGGTTTATGGCTCAGGGGTCATGGCAACAGTTCAGATGTCTATTGATTAACTGTCAGCTGCCCAGGTGAATATAATTCACATCTCTGAGGGGTCTAATTCAGTGTTCATTCTTCAGTGGAAACATGGAGCATGGAAACCAATACATCCAAACATCATTGCCGGTCTCGCTTGGTCTGCCATGAGGGTTATGTTTTTGCCCACATAGATGTGTCTGTCTCTGGGTTTAGTCTCAGTACACTGTTTGACTTCTGGTATCACCAGATCGCACCACTTCTCTTCCCTCTGATTAGTCATCAAAAAGGGTTCGGGTTAGGCTTAGCATTCCACATTGTTTGCAGGCAACACACTGGCAACAGCAGCTTGTTCTTTACGTGAATTGGAAATTTTAAATAGACTTCCTCAGTTGGAATTGTCTTTTGCCATTTGTATACATTGGGAACCAACTACAAGTGAGTTAAATTTGGAGGAATGAGGCAATAGATGTTTGTATCTTCGGATGACTTTCCAGCACAGTAGAACATGGGGAGCGTTACCTCCGTCAGGGCAGCTGTTGAGTGCTTCATGCTTGGAAAAAAAAGCAAGCTTGCTGACATATTATAATGGCGTGTCATTGGTGGTGTATATTAGACTGCTGTGGGGGAAATTTAAGATGCAGAGGGCCTCTGAGCTAGAGAACCAGGGGAGCACTTTGCTGCTGGTTGCAGTGCAACTGTAGAGCAGTATATTAATTTGGATCCTGCACCCTAAGGGTGACCCCTCACACGAGGCAGAGCTCTGGCAGCCATGGTCTTCATGCAGGCCACGAGCGTACAGTGACACATAACCTTGCCCTGTCACCACCCTCACCAGTGTGTCAGCCAACATTACTGTGATTGACGTTGAGCCGTCACTCGAGCCCTATGAGATCTGGGGCTCTGTATAACCTCGCCCTTGCTATGTACCAGAGTCAGGGCATTTGGGGCACACACTGTGGTGGATCATGGGCCATCTGTGTTTGTGACTTGTACCTCTCATGTCACACGTTTTTATATTTTGTCAGCCGAAATGGAAACATTTTGTGTGTGCTTTCATGAAGAGCAAGCAACTAGTGTCAGTGAAGGAAACTATTTGTCATTTGTTCCTTCATTCATGTCATTAGAAGAGTCAGGTCATGTCTCCTTTGTCCCCCTCTTTGTTTTGTCTCCCAAAGTCAGTACACAGCAGGAACAGCAGACACATGTAAACAAATGTTAACAGATGGGGCACTCAATGCAAGGCCACAAGGGCTAGTCTCAACAACAATAAACTGGATAAATCAATCTGAGCTGGATAGCCTCAGACTTTGGGAAGGCATAGCCTGCGCTGCATAGCATTAATGTCTACCTTTGCTTAAGACATCTGGCAACTCCAAAGAACTCTTCAACTCAGACCACAGAAATTTGACCACAGTGTCTTATCGGATTGGGGGAATCGGTGCTTCACGTGTATTATTATGTGCAGATTTCCATAATTTAAACAACCGTTTGCTGCATGATGGGAATACAACCATATGAACATTCCAAGCTAGCTTCTGACACACAGTTCCGGTGAGTTCCCACACTGTCAATGTCAATTTGGGATACCTGATCTAGAGGCAAGACAGTCTAGATACTAGTGAATGACGGTAATAAACAAAGTTGGCAACCTGCTTCCAAGGTTAGGTTGTGACTGACCAGCAGACAACTGTTGACATTTAGCAACAGCTGGCTTATCTGTGAGAGGTTCAACTTGTATAAGAATGCAGAAATAGCAAAGAAAAGACAGCGAAAAATGGCACTTTGCGAGGCTCTTCACCCCGTGTTGTGCCTTATAACCATTTAACTCACACCTACATGTTGATTAACTTATCTAGATTGTGCTTTGGCTTTTACAATACAATCTTAAAATGAACAGTCATTTTCAATGGCAAAAATGCCTCTCGTTCATTTTCAATGGCAAAAATGCCTCTCGTTCATTTTCAATGGCAAAAATGCCTCTCGTTCATTTTCAATGGCAAAAATGTCTTTCTTTCAATTACGGGTCACGGTCGTGCTGGAGCCGATCCGACCAAACAGGCGGACGGCGGGGTACACCCTCTTGCTATGAAGCGACAGGGCTAACCACCCTGTCGCCCTGCAAAAATGCCTCTGTTTATGATAATTAATTTGTGGATATGCTGAAAATTTACTGGGTAAACGCAATGTCAAACACAATGGTCCTTGTATTTCGTTCCCAAAGCTCAGCCCTATATTAACCCTATGCAGGAAGTCATAACCTACTGATGAAGTACATCTTCTGTCCATTTAGTGGTCTTCCTCTGGGAAAAAGAACAATAAGACTGAAAAGGAAATGGTCAACAGCAGGGAACAATTGCACTTTTTCAAAAAGAAAACAAATGAAGACAAAACTGAGAGTCAAATCAAAGGTTAATTGGAGCCAGGAAAATGTCAACCAATTTTACCGATCACCCATGAGGGTTCTGCTACCCTTGGTGGAAAAAGATGCTTGATTTTCTGCACAGTATATTAGTTTCCCAGCAATATTGGTCTCCTGAAAAGAGTGATGAGGCCATCTTTTCAGCTCTCTGTTCTCCTTGATGCTTTTGTGTGAACGCAAAATACAAAGAGTGTGTTTTACGTACTGTATGTGTGTGTTATGTGGTTCATGTCAAAGCCAGTATTGTTACAAGAGAATGAAGCTCACCGGGACCTCATGGTGTCCGCACAAGATCTTTGACACCTCAGTGGTCGTGACATATTCCTCCCCTAGAGCCTGTTAGCTCTGTCATAACACTGCATAGTTTGATAACAAGAAAAAGACCTCGTTTTCATTTATATGATGAACATAACAGTCACTGTCAGTATTTCAGAGCAGTTTAGCTGAAGTAGTGAATCCAGTTACTTGTGTGTTTTTGATGGTTTGTAGCATTTATAGTGTTTCTTTGACAAAATGAATCAAGAGAAAGATCGATAAGGAACTGGTCAAATATTTATGTCTATGCTAGACCTGAGCCACATCAGTTCGTAAAGATAACGGTCCCAAACTGTGAAATGAAGAGTGACTGCATTGGGGTGGTACGTATCCACAGTTGTTTATATGTAAAGTTACTTGTCAATAAAAAATAGTCCCATGGGGGAACAACAAACAACCATGTGTATTGACATTTACAGTACAACTAATTTAGACCATTTCTTTTGTTGTTCATTAAATAGATTAGCTCATGGAATGCGTCTTTATTGCAGCCTTAGCAGGCAGCCGTCCACAGTAACTCATGCTATCATGAACATTAAATCTTGCTGTCAAGCCCTTAAGATATTTTTTGTGCCTTTGACAAAGGGCATGTTATTCTTGATCTTCCTCACTGGACTATAGAGACTAATGGCAATAAAAAAGGATTACTCTCGGTATACGCGGAGGTGCTGTAGTCCAGTCTTAATTGGTGAGTTCCGTTCCAAGTTGATCTAGTCTTGAGGCTCCCAGTTAGTGAACTGGTCAATTAATCTTTCCTCTCTCATAATGAGGTGGGGGATTTTAGACGGCTGGTCCTTCACACAAAGACAGACAATGTGCCCAAAGGATCCTCTGTCCCTGCACCAAGTGACCTGACAATTAAAATCTGCACCGCCCTGCTTCCCCCATCTCAAGAGGTGGCAAATTGGTCTGACCCAGCCTCATATCAAAAGGACTAACAATGACTTCAAATCAACTTCACAGGCACAAAAAGGGGGAAAGGGCAGCATCCACCGTGAAATAGGATTGTTGTATTAAGGCTTTTGGCCCCATATAATTCTGCCTTCCTCATTTTGAGGTAAATGAAAAGAGATTTGTCAGAACCTCCCTGCTGTGTGTCACGGAGGGTTACCCTCTCACAGGAAAACAAATGTAGTGCGGCATGACATTCATTTGGAGATACATATGTAACAGTAGAATGAGCTAAATGTTCAGGGTTAAATATGTGTGCCCTTGAATTGTAGCAGGCATTAAAACTATTTTGTAACACACAGGGCAGTTTCTGGGTTAAAAAAAGTATTTCAAACTATTGGGTTGTAACAAGTTACATGATTACGTGATGGAATTTATTCACATAATAACCATAACGGTAATGAGTTACATTACATGAGATAAAGTAAAATTAAATAAATGTTACTTCTGGAATAGTCATGATTAAACCTTAAATTACGTCCAAACAATTTCTGCAGAAACCTGCAACCCCCGTGATTTAAATGGTCCTATGCCATTTTAAGTTTCCATGTACTGTTTTCACAGTCATTGTGCTCTCACATAGCCACAGTTCATGTTCTAGGTGGGGGTACAGCTCAGTGGAGGAGCACTGAAGTTTCCTATGATTTTGTTTATGTTCATTGTTGAGTGTCAGTTGCTAGAATCCTCAGTGATCCATGACTCCACCAGGTGCTGCCATGCAGAACAGTGGTACAAACCAAGAATTAATCCACTCACTGCCTCACCCTGCTTGTTTGACCTGACCCTGACATTTTGACATTGTTGACTTTGAGTAGCATGGGACAGAAGTGCTTGTTTATTTCAAGAAGATTTGAGTTAAAGTTGGAATCAGTGTGGGTGAAGTTGTACATTGTAAATGTATGTTTTCTTAATGTTGATGAAGTACCCGTTATTTTGGATATGACAAGTGTGGTTTAAGATTCAAAAACATTTCAGATGACGGTTGCCGTGTGGGTTTCCACTGGGTTCAATTTTGCGCCACACACAAGGAACGTTGTAGGTTACCTCTGACCCTAACTAGAGTGCTGGTGGTTTGTTTCCTGCTAACCCATCATATGTCAACACAAGTGTAAAAACACTGAATAACAACTGATTAACTCTGAGGTCAGTCAAAGTAAATATTTGTAAGTGGATTGGCTGTGCATGCGGATAACTATCTCACAGTAAATACTAATAGCTCAAGATTCCACAGTGACATAAATAGTGCTTATATTTGCAATATAAAAGAAACATTTTTGCATACACTGTATGCTGTGAATTCAGCTGGTGCAAGATTGCAAGGCTGCAACAACAACATATCTTTCACATGAAAAACCTGAGTTCTGTTTCTCTCATGCAAACTGTGCAGCCCACAACATACACTGCACACAGAATATGTCTAACCATGAACTTGACCTTTTTCATTTTCAATTTATGGTGACGGAATTGTTCAAATAGTAAAACCCTTGTGAGAGGATGATTTCATAGTGTGAGCACCCTAAGTATGGGTCAAGATCAGAGTCAAGTTTTTTTGGCTCTGTCTTGTGGAGTACTGACTCCACCGAGAGTAATTATTTGTGGAGGGTTTAGGGCCCTGGGGGTGACGGAGTGGGCGGGAGGGGCAGAGGGTGCGCTGAAACGGAAAGCACGCCAGTCCCACTCACAGTTGATGCTCAGTGAATCTGAAAGGTCATGTCATGTTTTCTGGCAATTGACTCGATTGGTTTGGATTCTGCAGCATAAGGCTGGGACAGTGGTGTGTATGTGTCAGAACCTCTGTGTATGTGTGTGTTCCTACACATTTGCTGGGAAATGTGCCCCGGGGTTATTTTTTGCATTGACCTTATTACCCTGCACAGTGACGAGCTTGCCACGTAACCCTCTGACACTGTGAAACACAAACACTTCAACATGGAAATGTTGAAGTTTAATAATTGTTGGCATCCAAATATTAAGATGTGAAATGCCCCCGTTAGTTAGCAGCATTGGTGATGTGGCACCATGCAAACCTACAAGTAAAGTGAGCCATGAAGCAAAGGCACTAAATAATACAGTGCAGCTAAATGCACAGTCACTATCTTGGACAAACAGGGGCCGTTGGTTATATGAGCGTGTGTATGTGTGAAAGAATGTGTCAGATTTACATATTACAGTCTCCATCCCCCTAAATGAACAGAGACAAGGACAGCAGACGCACATTTAATTAATGTTGATCACAATCATCAAACATGAGCAGCACACAACCACAAGCTCGCCGAGATGTATCGTACTTTCAGTGCTGCAGCGTTAAAGGATGTATCCTCCTGATAGGGCTTCTGCCTCGCAGCCATTCTGTAAGTAATTTACCAGAACAATGTAAGCTTAACCTCTCCCCTCTGCTCAACATCTGGGAGGCTCAACCTTTTCCTGTGATAAATAAAGCAACACTATCATATGGCGTGAAATAAAAACCCTCAAACTGTTGAAACAGAATTGAATAATTCTAATAGTTTCTAATATTTATATAGATATATTTGTGGATGAATGAGCCACATTTCCTTTCACTTAGTTCTATCTTAATGTACGCCCTAATATCTCCACCATACTCACTAATATTTCAAAAGAGTTTTTTTTAGATAAACAAACACACATTAAGTGGAGGACTGGTAGCTCCAGCTAAACACTGATTAGTATTACTGCTAAATGTGGATTTACATGGAAAATGTAGTCATACTGTATGTACCTGTAGATATAACGCTAATACTTTTAACAGTGAACAGGTTTGTGGCAGGGCGACGCGGTGAAGCAGTGGTTAGCACTAGTTAACCATGGTTTGAGTCGTGGCCTGGGGAAAACAAAGATTTCTGTTTGTATGCTCTCCCGCGGATTTCTCTCCGGGTACTCCAGTTTCCTCGCACCTCCAAAAGCATGCTTAATGTAAATGGTTGAATTAAATTGCCCATAGGTCTTTCCATGCTGTCCTGCTGTGAGCTGCTGACTCATCCAGGATGAACCCTGTCATTGACCCATTGGCAGCTGGGATCAGATGATGAATGAAGGAATGAAGGATTGTGTGTAAAACAAACATTTTCTGTAAAATTCCTTGACAATATCTTGCACAGTTGTGATGCAATCATGACAATAATCCGTCCACAGTCAAACTTACACAGATAAGCCACATCAGTGATACAGTAATTGCTTATGTAGGATGTCTTCACAAACCAGGTTTTGTCTTTGATACACAGGAAGAATCAAGGTGAAAACAATCGCAGCCACTTGCTGTGGTGGCAGGTGACCAGCAAAAAGAAATGAGTCTATCCTGGGGATGCTTGCCCCCCACATGCAGTTCTACCAGTGAATCCTTCGCCAGCCTTCACTTCGCCATGTCTACACAGTTGACTCCTGCACTCCAGCGGATTGGTGGCAGAAGTCCAGAATCACTTAGATCATTTTTCCCGGGGCACAAAGGGGGCAGAAAGGAGCCACTGACCCTGTGCTCGTCAGACAGGGCTTTACGCCCCGCTGACTTCCCTGGTGTGACATTTCTCCTGCATTTGCCCCCTCCCAATGCCTCTCTATGTAACCACCACTGCAGTGCAGAAAAAGATCATTGTCTGTCGAGATATCAATCAAATGTACAGCATCTGAGGTCAATCTGCTGCCAGTGCTCCCGCTTTGCCATCGCAGCTCTCATGTAATGTGACAATAATGACAGAATGTCATAAATGTTACAGAATGTCGCCTGTTTACACAAGACGACACGTCCCTGTGTTTGTAAGAGGAGCTAACGTAGCTCACATCTCCCATTACTCATCACCCATCAGACCGACCCCCCCCCCCCCCATGCCCCGGCCACAACCCTTACAGAACAACCCCCTCCCCACTGTGGGTCACACAAAGGTCGTGACATTAATAAAGGATCAATTGTGCCTTAAAACATTGCCTCTCTTCCATGGGGATGTGTTGCAGAACAGATGGGTCTTATGCAGAGCGGCTTTAACGTCTATTTAAAGTTCTTTTGAGACAGTGATCCAATGAGACATTTACATTCCAGCTAGGTTGAGAGAGTGCAAATCAAAGCGATTGTCATCTGACATTTCCACCACAAATGACCTTACCGGCACAACACTTTTGTAATTAGTGAAAAATTGTATGTAATTAGTGAAAAATAAAAAAATTCTTTTACAAATGTTCATATAGCATTTAGTCATTGTTTTTATAAATAACAAATATGATCAAATTAAAATTCTCTAAATAAAATGAATATTAATGGAACTTAATCCCACATAAAAACCTCACACATCAATGTCACACACAGTTGTGGTGTATGTGGTGCTAGAAGACTACAGTTAACATTCTCCCTCTCCATAAGCTGCAGTCAAGGGAGTTGCGAGGACGGCGTGGGGAAGGTAAAAGCTTGGACATGCTGTGCTGGGATCAACACGTGTCGGCAAAAGCCTGGAGGTTCTGCAACAATCTGTTCCACTTGGTTCACTCTTGTGCTCTGACCTCAATTTTTGACTGCTGTCGGAGCGCAGTACAGGCAGCTAGACACCCGCCCATCCAAGCCTAGGGAGAGGGTGGGGGTGGGGGGCTAGGGGACTCAAACAAGGAAGCTGAAATGAATTTTCGTCAACTCTCCCTGGGCCTGCAAGTGCATCTCCAAGTTGGCAATCCTGCGAAATGACACTTTCAATTGGGGTCAATTGGGCCCCTGCTTCTGGATTTCAGGCAGCTCCTCTGCCTCGAGGTGATCGAGGCAGAGAGAGGCTCTAGCTCTAATTACTGTAACAGGCTTTTGTACATAGTTCAAGCAGTGTAAGTGAATGTTTGAGCGACACTAGGGGTCAGTGGCAGTCCACGCTGCTGAAAAGACCCTTGCTCTCATGGATGTATGGACATCGTCACATGTATGTTTGAACGACTGACAGAACTGGAAGTGGACCAGATAAACCTTGTTGCATTCTTGATTCTATAATAATTATTTAAAAAGAGCACTCATAACATTTGAAATGTGCTGTTTTTGCTCTTTACATAACATTTTAATTTTGATGGATTTAAGTACAATTGAGGGATTTAACAGTTTGTTCCTTGGGTTCCTCCCTCTCAGTGGCACAGCAAAACATCTCAGCAGTGGTGACATGGTCGTCTAGTAATTATCTAATTGTTGGGGCTATGTCTTTCTTTGATTTATGGCCTTGCATCACTAGCTGACCTGATTTATAATGAGGTCCCCCCACTTGTGAAAATATGAACCTGAATTATATGGCACCAGTCCAATTATTTCTTTGTTCGGCTGAGGCTCCTGTCGACACTGACGGTTTGCATCACAAATAGCTGCCAGTGAGGCTTTCTCCTAATAACAATAATATGATCCATCATTTTGATTGGCCCGATCACACCTCACACCATGGTCCCGTTTCATCTATCATTGTGTTGATGCACCCTTATCCCCAATCCAACATATCCCCTAATGGATTATTGGTAGTTTATCTGATTGGAGTTTCCGTTGCAGTGTTTATCAATCACAGAGGTACGTGAGATATATGAAGTTCTTTGCAGGATCTGGGAAACCAGACACACCAGCAGCAGCTGCTGGGACAATATCGTGACCTTCCTTTAATCCATTAATCCAATAGATCCTCTATTACCAAGTTCAGGCCACAAAGTCAAAAAACTGGGCAGTAAGTGGAGCAAGTTGTTTGGCACAAGGACAAAGTCGACAGACAACATAAGGCTCCCATACACGGGTTGGACAGCGGGAGAGCTGTGACGACATGGTCTGAAGAATAGACCTAGCCACAAACACATCCACTATACAGATGAGCTGCCCCCTTCAAATTAGTAGCGAGCATGGAGACTGGTGTTGGTGTGTGATGTAAAGACGCACGGCTGCCACTATTTGTGCCGCTAAGGCATTCATCAAATTAATTACTGGAGGATCTGGGCACCTCTCTGATACCTCTTTATTTTGAGTCCAATAAATGGGGACTCAGACTCGTGCTGACAGAGAGGCCTAATACAACCAGTCTTTTGCTGCACATAATTAATTGAAATCTTTGCTAGGTTGACAAATTGGAATGATGAATCTATCCTCTATGAATAGCTTACGAAAAAAAATGCATAATCAGTCAAAAACACACCAATGAAGCAACATCTTGCTCTTTGTCTCACTCAGTGGTCTCCATCTCTTCCTCTTTGGCTCTCTGCAGCATTGCATGATCCATTAGCCATGGGATGTACGGCTTGTTGAAAAGACTTTCCTTTCTCTTGCCACCTCGATTGATAACTTTGTCTTCGTACCATAATAGAACGGTCAAGGTGGGGAGTTATTCTGTGTTGTGCAGAAGGATAGGGGAGACCATCAATCAAACTCTGCTGTTCCTCTCTACTTGAAACAGATACACTGCATTTTTAATCGCTAACATAATAAATACCGCAGAGATAGACTACGATTGTGCTTTGAAGAAAGCTTTTAAACACTTACATTGGAAAATGAGCATGTTTACGATTTACAGTTTTGATGAAGATTAGAAACAAAGAAACAGTAATGTGAACTGTACATGTATGTCTGGTCACCAAATGCTAAATATGTCACAGGGTTGTGTTTGCATTACAAATGACACCTTGGGTAGAACGTACTGCACAGCAGGCATCATTCTCCGTCCTGAGTATGCTGCCTCTCTCAGCAGCCCTCAGCAAGGGGAGCTCGTGCTCTGCATCTTCTTCCATCTTCAACAACCCCACTGAGTTTTACTATGATGGAATAAAATATAACATAGACTATATTTACTTGCCAAGAAAATACTCGTTATATAATGCTGCTAGTTGTTGTAGCGTCTTATTGGTATTTATTATTAGATAATGCAGTTTCACTGACACACGTGCAAGCGGATGAGAATGTGTGTCTGAGTTAAAGGTAAGGTGAGGTAAGGTAGGAAAAGTGATGTTACAGTAAGGGTTAAAGTTGAATCTTCAAGAAATGAGTGTAAGCTAATGGAATGCCCTCTGAAATTCTATAAACAATGTGTGGGGTGAGGGAGAGTGGGGGGGTTAACACTTGTGAAGGTTGCCGCTTTGAAGGACACAGCTCGGCTATGGTAAGTAGTCTTTCTTAATAGGTTTGGGTTTGGCTATGAAATATTGGTACGCCAAGTCAGTATGTGACATTATTGTTTTCTCCTGGGAGAAGTGCCGACTGATCTCAGGTCATCCACTACAAGACAGTATAAGGGGCTAAATAAAGGCTCAGATAGATGATATGGAACCAAATCCTCACAAGCCAACGGGTGTTTTCCTCCACCGTCTATGATAAGGATGTTTCTCATTTTGATATTTAAAAATAACTTTGTTGCATAATTCTTAAGACGGATGCTCATCATCACCTCAGCTGCACAGGTTAAACAAGATGAACTATAAATAGCATGGCATTAAATGAAGACACAAGAATGTTAAACTGCAAATTCCCCACCACCACCACTTAAAGATTTGACACCAGTAGATGACTGATTCTTTAACTGGTTAGTTCATTAACATGACTTCACTGTATTTGCCATAATTAACCTTGCATATATCTTTGACACACCCGCAGAAAACATGGGCCTGCAAAAAAGAGATGCACTCTGATTTCATTGACTGCTTTATTTAGTACATGTGCACGGTGAGGTGCCTCCAAACAACACATAAAATACTACCTTTTAATAATGATGGCGTTCCTGGCACTACAATTGTACTAGCATACTCTGGAGTACCGTAATTACGCAAGTATTTGCACTATTAGAAAACGTTGGCTGGTGACTGAAAACTAGGAAATAGTTACGTAACTACGGTACTCCAAAGTACCGTAAGTATAAAGCGTGAACGTATCGTCAGGGATACCGTTGGTGTTAAATTGAATATAGTTCCATTTCTAAGTCCAGATTTCAAGAACCTAAGCTGTTTAGTTGTTTTAAAAAGTCTTGGCGCTGCGAATGAAGTGGGGCTTTGATTGAAGTCCTTGCCATAGAGCGTGACGTGGGCATTTCCTTTCCGTTCTCCTATTATCAGCTGGGTCTGTGGTGCACAACCTAATCCCTCTTCATCAAAGCGGTGTGGGCAGCAGTCAGCGAGATGTGACTGTCAATTAATCACCCACGATACCCCACTGACCGTGCTTGGTCCCAGCACAGATGTGAGGCCTCATTGGTTTAAACACTCTCTGGGAGATCTGCTGCTGCCACAAACTGGCTTTCAAAGGGGCTATCGTAGACGGAGGAGCTGTCTGCAGTATAAGTTTCAGGCTGCTTTGAGGAGAGGTCAACAAGAGCGAGCAATGTCAGATTAACCTTTGAGCTGAGCCTTAACCACTTCCTGTTTTAGTACCTCACTTCATTTTTAATTAAAAGGAATGTTCTATGTTTTATGCTTCATTGTCAGCAGGCTCTGTTGGTGAGCTAGTGCACTCATTTACTCAGTTTCACTCTCGGAGTTTCAGTGTTCTATAGCTAAGCTGCCTTCTGAGAAGTCCATTGTCTTATAGGAAATCTTCTGAATATTGAATAAACGACATTCCCCCGAGCCCTTCTCTAAAACTGCTCCCACTACCCATTCCCAACACAAAGCAGAAAGTAACAAATGTACTGATCTTACCTGTCATTAAAACACAAGTTAATGTCCTTTGATAGTACTTATTTCCACTCAGTGCTGTTATAAATGTCCACCATACCTTTTGCTATGTAGCTATAATATTTTCCATGTAAATTCAATCATTTCAAGACCAGTAGCTCAGAGCAGAGCTGCAGAACCGCAGAACAGAAGGGTTGCAGGGTTCATAAATGAGTAAGACTCTCCAAATGAGTTTGCTGACCTCTTAAACTCCATGAAATTAATATAAGCAGACATCCTGTGAGCTGCAGGCTACTGCAGAGCTGGGGAGGATCACTTAAGCTCTCTGAGTTTCATAAAACTTTTATAAGCTGACATTCAAGACACATTGTAGCTGCTATTGGTGACGACAGGGAGCAGTATGGAAGCAAACAAACCTTTAGTACCTTCACTTAACCCCATGGCAGTGCTGTGGAAATACAGGAATCAAAACATATAACATCACCCAAGGGCTTTACACAAGGAGCCCAAAATATATTGTTCCTGAATTCTTCAGGCATCACAACACCAAACTCTACAACAAAACAACTGCACTTAAATAATCTTGATGGTTTTTGTTGTTGTTGTTGTTGTTTTTTATGCTTATGCGTTTTTATGCTTTTCGTGAAAACTTCTGTGCATATCGGACAGATATATACTGTAGTTTTCGGTTTGGAGTATACAGCCAGCATTTTCTTTCCAAGTGAGAAGCTGAAGATTTAAATCAGTTTACACAGTCTAAAATAAATTAAAGAAAGACATGCACTTAGTAAGGAAATAACTAGGCTTGTGACTGAGGAAAAAATGTACCTACAAATACATTTAAATTTAGGAGTTTTTAGGAGATGTCCACCATAGACATGTATGTCCATAAATTCATATAAGAAGGCTAGATGAGTCACTCGTGCTGCTGACCAATGGAGAGCGACATTGCCACAGCAACTTAAAATTAACAATATAAGTTAAAGATTTAGAAACTGACTTTATATTATATACTTCATCCATACATATGTTTGTAAGTGACACAGTGACTGCAGCTCTGCAATTTCTATTCATTTTGGAGACCCTGTGGTGTTTCCTTAAGAGCAGTCACTCACAAAGATCACTGGTGGGAGCACCAAACATTTGCTGTAGTGAGGTTCTCAAAAACAAAATTACAATATAATACAAAAAACATACAATAAAATACAGTACAAAAAAAGAATTCTTTCACTTAGAGAGAAAACAAGCTATATATGAATATAGTTTAAAAAGTGTATTTAGGCATTCTACTTTCAGTATTTACAAACTGTCCACTGTCACCTGCATCTCAGTGCCATAGACCATCATTGCAAATCAACACTTGGGATAACTACAGGAACTAATTCCCACTAGTGTCTTTACTGTCACAACAAACAGAGACACAGCAGTATTGAATCTGTTGATGTAGACGTGAAAAAATAAAGTTATGCTACGTCTCGACTTTACCTTTACTTTGGTTTTACTGAAGGACTGGTCAGGTCTTGGCCGAGTGTTTA
>CAAKHB010008141.1:23249-37556 GCA_901007665.1 Aeoliscus strigatus
TCCAGTAGTTTTTGAATTCGTGCCCAAATGCCTTTTGTGTCTTTATAAAAAAAAAAAGAAAGAAAAGAAGAAGAAAAGGTTTGTGCTGGAAATCAAGTCGTTTTTACAGTGAGACCAGTCGGTCGGTGTTTGTCGAGTGTCTCCACGAGTGTCTCCACGTGACTCGTACCAGAAACAGTGGAATCAGATTAGAACCATCATAACATTTAACCTGTCTGAGTCATTTCTTTATTTCCTGGGGAGTTCCAGCCCAGTTACACAACACACAAACACTTGTCATGTAAAGGGCTTTTATTTTGTACTCCACTTTCATCCATATATCTAATATGAACGACATAAACAGCATTTGTTAATTTATGCCAAATTCCCTCAAAGTTTCAAATAATTGTCTAAACGCAAATCCACAGATGAGTTTCCTTTAACCCTTTAAACACTGAGCTGTTCTTCAGACCTCTGCTCAAACATGTCAAACCCACAATAAAGCCGAGTCCATCTCTATTTGAATCTTTCTTACAAATCTACGGTCGTATAAATCTCGGGGGATCAGACGGATGTTGATATTTGATCATTTGTTCAGTTGGTGTTGGGGTCATGACCCATGTATTCCTGCTGTTTAATTTGGTGTAAAACGTGACTATATTCTTTTGATGAGTGCATCGTTTCACATTATTTGTTCCTCTGAAGTATTCAAGGCCCCCCGTGGGACCCTCGAGCTTAAGGCCATGAGGTGTCTTGTGTTTTAGTTTCTGAGTGCAGTCGGCATGAGGTCTTAGCGTGGGCAGAACACAGAAAAACGCTGACTCATGGGTTGATGTCAAGCAGGTCCAAACAACAACAGCTGGAGATCCATGGAGGAAACTGACGACTGACTTCGGATTTATGAGACTGCTCCTCTACATGTTCTGTGTGATCATTATTTTGGCGTTCTTGGACTTGTATGAATTGTATAACTCTGTAGTCAGTCTCAGCATAACTTGTGTTCAAATGTGAGGGAGGGGCAGGTGGCTGAAATTGCCCTTTTGTTTGAACAGTTGGTCTGTCGTGGTCCTTCTCACCTGTGTGCGGACTCGGCTCCATTTACCCGGCTCTATTTACTCTTCATTTACAGGTCAGTGTGAAAGAACAACACACAGCTTCCAAACACACACAGACCAACGGAGAATGTCTAAAACACACGTGTAGACGAACATGCTCACTGACTGATAGGAGCATTACCCCAAAGAACACAAAACGTTGGAGCCTTGCTGTATGCTGCGATCGTATCTTTCATCTCATGGTATTTATCACGCTGTGGGACTACTTTGACTCTGCCCCGCTTTCTCAGTTTTTCTTGCGTATGCATAAAGATCTACGGTGTGTGAACTGTCTCCTCAAGTGTTTCATGCTGCCGCTCCAGAAAACTGTGCCTGTGAGTTGGCTGCTCCGGCAGACGCCTCCGCTGCTCTGGAACATTTTTACAGAATTGAGTGGCACAATTTTAAACAGATGTCTGTAGGAGCACACGTCCAGATGGTAACAGGACGAGATATTTGTGAATAATAAGGTCAGCGAGAGTAGTACTGGATTGATGGGCAAGAGAATTAAAAAAAAATGTCATGTTCATTTTTATGTGTAATACGTTATGTTTCTGTATTTTATCGGAATTGCTGACCCACAGCAGTTACTCATTCACAAATCTGGATTTGTTCCCTCTTTATTTTCAAGTGGAGAGATTTTCATTCTGGCAATATTGATCTTTTGTGGACATCTGTGTGTAGTTTTAGACCCTTAAGCGTTTTCTTGTCTAATTCCACTGAACAGAAACCTGAGATTCATTTCTTTCAGTGGTCTCTTGAAAAATGCAATACTTGGACCTTCAAACCACGTAACGGTCAGTGACTAGATGTATTCTAGCACACATTTTGTAAATTCCTCATGTGTAGATGTTCTGTATCCTGTGTCAGACCCCGCCCACAGGAAACCTCTCGACAGACAACCTGCAGACACTGATGCAACGTTGAATCAACTTTACTGAAATAAAACACCTCTCACTTTGTTCCCTGCATCCTCTGCAGCTGAGGAACAGGAGGGAGTGAAGCTGGAGGAGAGAGTCTTCATAGAGACGTGATATCAAACAGAGCATTTGTCACCTCCTGATCCCTTCATGTGACACACAGAGACTTGGTGCACATGTCTACAACAAGTCCCGAAGGTGGGTCAGTGTGGTGGGTGTGGTGAGGTTCATGTTGGTTCCCGACTTTGTCCCATCACATTCACAAACATATCAACATGATTCAATGTCTGATTGTCAACAGTTAGTGGTTGTTTAACGTCTCGTATCAGCATCTTTACACAGACAAAAGACTATTTAGCTAAAAAAAACCTTATTATGGTCTGACCGCTTCTTCTGAACAAAAGCATCACAACGTGTTCGTAGAAATGTTCCTAATCGTCAGTCAGCTCTAAAAGTATCTGTCACCATGGAGACCGCTGGTCTTCTCTAATTATCACCTCCTTCTTCCATTGAAAGTCCAGTTTAGAAAATGGTTTCAGTTCATATAATTCCAGCAATTTCTGCTTCTTCTTCCAGTGTCCTAATCCAAAACAATAAGAACAAGAGGAGCACGGAGGACAGTGAACGACCCTTTCTACCATCTACGGAGTCTCCTCCTCACTCCAAAGTCAGGTGTGCTCTGTGGTTTCACCTTGATTACAAGTTATTTCTGGACTCACAAGACCAAGATTCCCTGAACATGTCGGGGGGGGTGTGTGTGTGTCACAAAGGGTTTATTGGTGTTTCCATGGCCGTGTGTATCCTGCTTATTGATGATATTCCGGTTAGAAAAGAGTTATTGGCTGCATGTAGACGTAGTGATTGTCAAGTGACTCATCACACGTCACTTCTCGAGGATTCAAAACGAAACGCAAAAATCCAACGATTTGAAGTAAAAATCCTATAAAATTGGAAAACAACAACAAAAGAAAATGGAAAACAACTTTACAATGGATATATTTATCTTTTTCATTTTAGATTTAGCAAGTTTCAATTGAATCTCAGGTCACAGTTATTAAATGGCATTCAGTCATTTCAGACCCACTGGTTTGGGGACAGGGTCTCATTTGACATCACTGTTGTGCGTTTAGGGTTCACCCAGATGTTCACCCAGATGTTCTCTGACATGTTGGGCTCGGGCAGGCAGAATGTGAACACGTTCTCATCATGTGCGCAGGTCAGGAAGTTCTGGGGATTAACTTGACATATGAGTCTGTATGAGAGTTTGTAGAAGTGAGTGTGAAGTCATCAAAATTCATGATGACTCTGACTGAGGTCCGAGGGAAGTGACTCGAGTCCTCACATCTGTGTCAGCAGTAGACTGGACATTCTGACAAGTACGTGTGGAAAAGAAAAACAGGAGGAAAGGAGCCGATCGCTCCTTTAATAAACCAAAGGACTGGCAATGACAGCGGTTGGTGTGTTTAATTCCTCGGCGGTTTGACCCTCCGTCACGTCCATCATAAAGTCTGCTCGTTAACATGCAACACCAGCAGTGAAGTCAGACCTCCGTCTACAAACGCTCGAGGCAGTCGATGATAAATGAGCCACTCTCTCCGCTCCGCAGGCTTAAAGACCCACTGGTGGGCTCGGGCTGAAGAGAGGGGAAGTATCCTCGGCATGGGACGTTAACATTTCAGATGAAGTGTGCAGAGAAGCTGTCGTTTACTGGATGACGACGATCACGGGCTGAAAATAGAATAAATATCAGACTGAAGTGGAATCTCGATGACATTTTGGTGATTTTTCAAGTAGGAAAAATAAAGTGCAGCCATTGTGCATTCATCGACTTCAGACCCACAAAGACGGGGACAAACAGGATTTTCACGGGGGTCAAAGGGGAGCTGTTTCCTGGGGTGGAAACAGCTTCTTTTCTCCACAATAGCACCAGGAGGATATGAACTCATAAATATGTAGGTGTGGGAATGGAATGGCATTTCAGTGTGCACACACACACACACACACACACAGGGGCACCTCTTCCTCTTGCCTTTGAGTCCACACGGGGACCTGAGGACTTTGCTGTGTTGTTGTGTGTCTAAGTCAGACATGTGCCAGTGTCAGCTCTCCGTTCACGTCCTCATTCAAGGGTGTAAGGAAGGGACCGGACACCCGGGCAACTGACAGAACGTCCCAGGAGGAGATCACCTCCACATGTTCTGGAATGCTGAGCCGGGCATTTGAAAAATAGTGATGATGTGGGATTGTCCCCGACACTCTGACCAGACGAGATCATGTCTTTGTTTCACTGCCTCTGATTTAGTCTCCATCGCTGTGACTGTCGCCTGTTTGGTCGCTGATGGATCCAAACACGTGCAGTGGTGATGTGAGATGCACCTGTCGGTGCCACCCCTGAGTTAGGAAAGTCTTCTCCAGGCTGGTGTTGGACATCTCCTCATCACGATCGACCATGACCAAGTTATTATTGTGTCATTGTGTCATGTTGTCCAATAACAACCAACCAAAACCTTTGGATTCTTAACAGTTCTGAGTGTCGGAGGACAAAGAAACATCACTGAATTTCATAGAAACAACTTCAGCTTGAAGAATTTTGTTTCATTTCATTTGACACACTTGTTGAGGTCAAAGGTCACATAAAGTCTCCATGTATGATTAACTGGTGAAACAGCTGCTGCGTCTCAGACAGTTTTGTCTTGTTCCTCGACACTGTCCACCGTCTGTGACTGGAGGTGACCGAACAGCAGCTGGAGCTCCACGGAAATGTTGGCCGGGTCTGTTCTTTGGGACCATGATGAGGTCACAACATAAACACATCAATCTCTCTGTGCACTGACTGTACACACTCGGTGTTCACATAAAGTTAAATCCATTCCACGTGAGTTGGCTCACTCAAGTTGTTTTCCACCAACTAAACTGCCTCATTCCTGCCCCAAACCGTTTTCGTGCGTTTAAAATATTTTGTGAGCAGATTAGAAGTACGTTCACACACACACACACACACACACACTCACACACACCAATGACCTAACCTGAACTTCTGGCTCTCTTTAAGATGGAATCACTCATGTCATGTCCCCATGATGGAGGTGTGTCCCCACTGCATCACACACACACACACACACACACACACACACACACACACTCACACACACCACTGTCTGGGTCACATTGGTTAACTGGACTCATTTAGATTTTTTGAATTTGTCTTTGAATTCCCTCAGATTTCTCCCAACTTTAATATAGAGCCTCTTTTTAAGCTCCAAACACTTGTCCTCATCAAACTAAATGACCATCGTGATGTCGGTGTCGTCCAGCCTCTGGACGCTCCAACGAAAGTGGCTGTGTGCAGTCGGTCTGATTTATGGGTCAGACACATGAGGCATTAGCTCACTCCAGCTAACCAAGTAGCCACGCTCTGCCAAGTGTGGTTGGCGTAATGCACAAAGTACATTGGATCTGCAATCAACGCTGGCGCTCTGCATGCACCCACACACACACAGGCATCGTTCTCCCCTCAGCGGGTCCGATCGTCTGCATCCAGCCCACATCTGGTTTACATCACAGCAAGACCACCACCGCCACCCAAAGTAGAAGGATCACGACACACATACGCACACACACAGCTCAGTCTCACGTTTGTTGTTTCACTTCATCCTCCAGAAGCCACGCTGACTTCACAGCAGTCAACTTATTGTCTCTTGACCTGCCGACGAAAACCATCAGCATGTAAACCAGTGGCCACACATGACAGCAGCTGCTTTCGGTGCCGGCTTTGTGTTTTATTGTTAATTCTGCAGAGCTGCTGGAGGCAGTGGTCTGCGGAAAATATGAGGTGTGCTGTGATGAACGCGCGCTCACAATGAGGCCTTTTATCCTCAGCAATGTGTTCCCCGATGCAAAGTAATTGAAGGCCAGTTTGTTCTCCAGAAGTACTGGTCTCAACTGTGAGTGATGGACGTGGCACACATACACTCCGACAAGTACAAACACAGACGGATATGCACATGCACATGGAGGGAGACATCAACAGGCACACGTGAAACGTGTGCCTGTTGATGTCTGAAAATGTCATTTAAGCTTAGCAAGAGCTGGCAGAGAGGAAACACTCCACGGCCTCTCAGCACAAGGCGTCCCCTGTATTTGAACGACAACCACACGAAACCTAGATGAGTGACGGAAACTTTACAGTCCGAGCAGCGACCTCGGTGTTAACGTTGTATTTATACAGTATAAGATGTGAACACCATGGTGGAGACGTTCCTGCGTGTCACGTCCAACATCCACATGTGAAAACAGGACATAGAATCAGAGAGAAAAAGAAAGAAAAATCAACTGAGTTTCCTGAACATCGTCACACTCGCCTGAACGCAAAAACACAAATAAGTGCCCAGGTGATACAAGTGGTCCTAATTCATTTAATTTTTCAATAAATGTTCATGCTACTTAAACAGAAAGTCAGAAACAAAAATTGACGTAAATGACTGATGAAAGCTGCAAAGACAGTTTTTTTTGTCACTGAATAAATACATCTGCTGAGACGTGGCTGTTTTATCAGCAGATCTTTGAGAAAACGAACATGTCATGAAGGGAAAGACGTGAGATCACAGCCGGTTCAGACACCGGTGTTCACTGAAGACCCACGTTCCTCTACATGTCTCATCATTATGCTTCCAACAACATGAACATTTTTAATTTGTCACTACTCAGATGTGGGTTTTTTTCAATAATTTTGTTTAAATATAAAGTTAAACAGTTGTCACTTTTACAACCAAAGCAAATGTTTGACTGTTAGAACGAGGCCAAATGTCCCCGACGGTCAGAGAGCCAGTGTCCGTGGCTCAGACTGACACACTGGTTGTGGGTACGTCCAATGATGGCGCTGCAGGGTGTGTGAACGGGAAGAACTTTCTCCATGTGGGTGTGAGAACTCCCTGGGAAACCTCTTCATCAGTCGACACGCATGACGACGACGGGTTCGAGTTATTTGGACAGACTTGAATCGGGCTTCCAGAGCCTTCCGAGGGTTAGCGGGTTGAAGATTTTTCTGACGGGAGAGGCCTGTTCTTTTTTTTCTCTCTCTACATTTCCACGATTCATTAAGGAAGAAGAAAAAACATGAGATCAAGTCCCCCTTGTCAGTTCAGACTGTGCTGTCCCAGTCGGGGGGTGGGGGGTAAATCAGTCCAATAAACGGGCTGATAGCGGCTCTTGTTATCAGCCACCGAGGCTCAAACACACTTTAGCAGCCTTGTGTTCTCGTGTTTGTTTTCTTTCCCGTGCTGGCGGCGAACACAACAGGAACGGACCCATCACTCTTACCACATTGTGAAGGTGCATGTGTGTGTCCTCGTTTGCGCAGAAACAGAGTGTGTTTTTCCCGCCACCCACTGGGGGGTTGTTAATGGTTCATGTGAGGTCAACACTTGAAGAAGATACTAAAACCACCGCTGCCTTGTCCTCACACGTATCCTTGAGTATCACTCATCCGTCTGAAAGGTCACCCTGTTTCATGACCCCCCCCCCCACACCACACGGCTCACACACTGACACAGATCCCCTCCCCGCTCCCTTTTCATTCATCGCTCCATCATAACGAACAGGTATCGCTCCCCCGGCACACTCGCCGTGGCCGTCGCTGGTGTCACCACCCTCTGAAAACCTCCGACACAGTCCGAATCCGCCGGTTGTGATGAGGCCGAGCACCAGGAGTCACAAGGAGCGTTCACGTTTTAGCGTCAATGACGGGTGCCAGCTGGTTTCCCCTGGCTCCCTCAGATGAAAAGCTCTTTGGTGCGTCACAAACAACACGGAGGCAATTACAACCAGCCTCCAAACACAGAGAGGGAAACACGTTCAAGAAAGGAAAGTAGAGAGACAATTCAGTGTAATTAGAAGTTCACTCCACATCTCATCCTGTTCACGGCTGCCGGAGACAGCAGTGATCATAGTGACCTGTTAGCTGAGAGTCTGTAGCGACTGACAGGGAATATTTTAACAGGTATGGTTCACTCGTGGAGGTGGCAGGTATTGACCTGAGCCAGACAGGGCTACGTCTGACTGTAGGGAGCCACACTTTGACTGTTCAGGACCAAACACAGGTCATAAAAGAGGTGGAGAACTGGGCTGAACACTCACCGTCATCTGCCCATCAGCCTCTTTAGTCCATGAAATAATGCAGACATCAACGCCAGAACGCCAACGCCAGTAATTTGATTTACATCCTCATAAATAAGACACAGACTAACACAGACGGAAAGAAGGAGAGTACAACTGGTTTGACAAAGTACCACCCAGACACTGCACAGATAATTTACTGCTCTGGGGACTCTGACAATGTTCTTTGGCCTTCTCACAGCAAGCTACATGATTTAGAGCCAAGATGAATTTATGCAAAGAGCAACTTATGACAACAATGTCAAACACCGGCGTGTAGACCCCACCCCGACCGTGAGCGCATCAGCTGACGACACACCCCCGGTCCACGCTGTCACACAGCCGACGTCCACAGGTCTGTCCCAAGGCGTTCCCCTGGGTCAATGCTCCTTCTGGAGATCTGTGCCACAGCTGAAACCTTTGAAAGAGAAGAAGACGTCGGCCAAGACGAAGGTGCTGCAGTCCTCCCCCTCCCCCCGCACTGTGGAGGAGGACTGCAGCACTTTGATGAGTCTGGTTTGTTCTGGTTTGTTACATACAGCTGATGGCTGCCGATGGTATCTTTACAGACATGTACAGGATGCTGATGATTTACAGACGATGCAGTTCTCATTACAATGGTCAGATTGTCTCTTGGAGTTTAAGCCCTGCTTCAGACTTCCTAATTTCCTGTGAGTGGAGCGCAGCGGACACAAAGAGGCTCATCTGGGCTTCATTTCTTGCAAATGCAAATGCCTTTCTTTGACACAAAGGCCTGCATGAGATGAGACTCTAATTTCAACATCACGAAGAGACGACACAAGTGGAAAACAAGTGCTGACAGATAATAGATACTAAGAGAAAAAGCTAAATCATGTTGGCTGCAGCAGTTCCAGTAGTTAAACATCCAAGGACATGATCGTGTGAAGTGTTTGCAGGCATGGATGTGTGTGTGTGTGTGTGCGTGTGTGTGAATATCTCTGTCAAATCAGTTCATGTACGTGAAGCAGACAGAGGCCAGAACAGGATGTGTGTCCGTGTGGAGGAGGACGGTTTGAACCGCTCACAGATCTGGATTTGGATGACACAGCTTCTACTTGTCCACCTGTCCACTGTGAAAATCCCATTCAACTGTCAACGTGCTCAGTAAACTATGACCTGGGGTGGCTCAGGTTCTATTTCTGCCCCTCCGACGCCTCAATCTGGACAAATGTATTTTAGCCTCATGAAAAAACAGCCTGAACTCATCGGCTGCAGATTACAATCACAGTGACTTCTGGGTCGATGCTGAAGTTCATTACATGGCCAAAGTCCCTGTACTGTGTTCAATGAAAATAAAGTTGAATCTAGTCTAATGTAATCTAATAAAAACAAAAGTGTAAATGGGACCAACTGGGTCTCAGGTATGTCAGGAACCGCTGTCATGAAACCTCCCCCATCTATAACCAAAAGTGGGACCGTTTTATGACGGCTGCTTTCCCTTTAAGTGTCCCAGTACATCATTCCAGAAACCAAGCGTGCACAGAGCCCAGGAATTGGCACACCTGACAGGAATGTGGTGTTTATTGGCAGTGTCGGTTACACGTGTGATTTTCCTACAATGGATAAATCTGAATCTGTTCAAAAGAAAATGACTCCTAGCAGCCAAGAGAGTATTTCCATTACTGCTTATCAACAGATTTATCTTGTTCGGGAAATAATCCATCGTACTATTACGCTCCATTCTCCTCCCTCCATACAACCTGCTCTCCACACATCTGACTGCATCATCCCAGGATACTTACTGCCTCACACGTGCCACGGTCTGTTTTGGCACTTGGTCCAGTCACTCTCCATTCCTTGGAGCCAAGTCTAGTAAAAAAACAAAAAAAGAAAAGAAAAGTCTTCCATAAACACAGCCAACTGTTTCTCTGGAGCTCATAAACATAAGACAGTTGGATTTAGCTCAGTTGTGGCATCTGGCGTTATTTGTCACATGTGTGGTGAGCAATTAGGTATAAGAAAGAAAGAAAACCAGGAAACCCTGCAGAGGTCGCCCCAGCTGGTGCCAGCAGCCATTGCTATGTAAAACCTGACCGCCATGACACCACCATTCAGAAGCTAGTGTGGTGTCAGAGAGAGTAAACGGTACTAAAACACAAAATGGTGGTGTCTGGGAAGTGGAGTGACATCATCGTTTTCCAGTGAAGGACGTGTCTTTCCGGTACAGTTCACCGGTCACAGGTTCACAAGCATCTGAGGCCAAACACAGACAGCAACCAAAGATCTCATGATCTGGGGATGTGAACCTTCGAAAGTCCCTCTCACACAAACGGAGGGACACAAACCCTGAATGAATCACTGATGATATTAAAAGACACATTGTGTCAATGAATGAGACTCGTTGTGATGTCACCGTACTTCTGCTCTCTGCTAAAACCGAGCTTCCTGCGTCGCACCCCGTCACGTCCCGGTGCCAGTCGTCATGAGAGAGACCTGACCGATCGGAGCGGTTTCAGGCTACATTTCCAGATGAATTAAGACCACTGGCACAGTGGACGGAAACTCAGAGACAGTGATGTGACTTTGATTGCAGCCCTGCTCCACGTTCTCATGGGCCGTTCCGTGCAGTCAGGACAAGGTTTCTGGCGCTGGCTCCAAGGACTCCCCAGCTCTTCTTCCACCTCAACCTCTAGAGGAGTCTGACCGCTGCATCTGTTTCCCTTCACGTTCAACCGCAGTTAGGATGTTCCACTGTGGGGGTCAGCGACGCTACCGTCTCAACAGACGCGTCGTAAGATGCAGTCGACGAAACAGGACGCAATTCAGACCGGGGTGGAGAGAGGTGTGTGTTTGATTGGAAGTCTGATGTCGTGTGTTTGTATTTAAGTATGGACACCAGAGTCATTCCATATGGTGTCAATAAAACTCCACAGTAGGTTGGAGGCTGTAGGTTTCTTGGCCGTCTACGCTTCACTTCCTCATCCAACACCTTTAAAGTGGACTTTGCTGCCGTGTGCACCTGTGCCTATAAAAATCACAGCATCAACACATGGGAATGCACAGCACAACTCACGTGTGACAGACAAGACGGCGTTTTTGGGAGTGTGAGTGTGAATATCTGCAACCGTATGAGATGGAAAAGAGTTGGAGAAGCTTGTTCAGCCAGCACAAGACTAATATTCTTCATTCCCAAATGACAGAGAGGGGGCAGATGACGGATCAGAGACCTTGTGGACTTTCAGTCTCGGTTCATTTGTCCGTAGCTGCTGTTTTCAGGATAAACGGAACAAACGCACAAGCCTGGTTGTGCGTCAGTAACACGTCGATGCAGGACGGCAGGAGAACTGATCAGACATCGTATGATAAAGTCACTCTTGGTGTTGGGATCAAAGAAGAAGAAAGTGGAAAAAGGTACCATGTTGTTCTTTCTTCTGCAAAGCTGGACACAACAAGTGTTTGGTGATTTACTGCCTCCTGTTGGTTCGGAGTGAAACTATGAAGTGTCTGCATGTTCAGACCGGATACAGCTTCTTCCTTTCACACGTTCTCTTATAATTAGCTTGTTTCGAGGATTCCACTGAAGATATAGAGCACCAACTAACTTCATGTGGACAGACAAACAGCCTCTGTCTGGACAACAATCATTCACAAACCAGGTGGGACCGAGGACAGCTTACAGGGGTCGACAGAACGCCCGTTTTGTTCCCTTTCCACCATCCCAGTGGGAAAGTGCTTCTGAATACCAGCGTCACAATGTGGGGGGGTGATGCGTATCGAGTTATCAGTCCCAAAGTCAGTCTCGTTGGTCTCCAACTCGTTGGTCTCTTCGCCTCCCACGGCCCTCCCAGTCTACGACATCCTTTCACCCCTCTCTTTCTATTCCTCTTTCGATTCCGACTTTTCTATTCATCCTCTCTCGAAGATGTGATCGAGTGCAGAGCAGCGGAATCCCATTGACAAGCAGCTGACAACAGCGGTACCTGGTGTGTGTGGTATCTCAGCAGCCCCAAACATTCTGTACATTCTCTTCTCAGTCCCGTTTAAATGATTGTAAATCAATGCAGACCTTTAACTTGACACACACGACATGAGGTTCAGTGAATTCCATGAATTAACAGTGAACGGTGTGTTTGAAGACTACACAGATACGATGGACCAGATACACGTCAGTCCAACAGAGGCGGGGCCAAGACACGGGCAAAAAAGACATGAAATCAAAATTCTGGCAACTGTTTGGCAAAAGAACGTGTTGTCGTTGTTTACAGGCAGAACCTTCAGTGAGGTCACAACAGATGTCTACATCCACTGAGACTGTCCAGAAACACCCACCAATACGGATCGTCTGTGTTGTGGAAGATGCATTGGACTAGTGACTGGGTGAACTGGGGGATGGGAGGGGAGGGGGGGCTGCAAAAACAAACACAAAGAGACACAGTTATGGACAAATCACTGACAGCAGCTTGACAAAAGAAGTTTCAAGTATTCTGGAGAATTCTGGACTTTGACTACTAGACTGTGAAGTTGAAATGTATAAAATATCCTCATGGTATTGACCTTTGACTCCTCTGACAGCATCAAATCGGTCAACTGAGGCATTGGGGGGTGTGGCCCAATGAAAAGGTTCACAACATGAAGTTCATAGATTCCTTCACTGTCATTTCACTGTCAACAGTTCAGTCAGCGCCAGGAGCCAACACTTGTGTCCCCGGGTCAAAACAGGAACACAATGCACTCAAAGTACACAAAGCGGCTTCTGTTGTTACAGGGAAACTTTCCCCTCAGTCCCCAACAAACATCTGCACAATCATGAACAGATGTTTTAGAGTCTCCTTGGGCAAACACCCTACCTCACTATGTTATTCCATTATTTTAGTCACCATGGCTCCATTAAGATGCAGCCAGCCCACAAACACATGCAAATACTCATGAAGTGAAACACACCATGTGCAGGGCCCCCTCTGTGAAGTTCATTATCACCTCCCAGCAAAGACATGATCACCAGAAAAACATGTCGTTCTCACGTTTGTCACAAGAATCCTTCAGGGCAGGGACATGTTACGGCATCCAGTCATGGAGACAGTCCTTCTGGTCTTGGAACCAAAAAAAAAAAAAAAAAGAAAGAGAGAGAGACAGAGAGAGAGAGAGAGAGAGAGAGAGAGAGAAATACTTCCACAAAATCCACAAAAAGTGGTTTCTTTCTTTCAATAAATCTGTAAAACACATCAAGTCTGTGCTCATTACACCACATCGGAATCAGAATCAGTTTATTTGACACAAGAACTACATTGGAAACAAGGTGCAAGAGTTGAACATAAAATAGGTGAAAGACATGAACCTCACAACGGATTCAGCCTCCATCAGCTGGACTTTAATGATCTGCTGGTAATTACTGGTGTAGGATTCCTGAGGCAAACTGAAAGTGTAAGGGGTGTGCCAGGGCACGTGCTTGCCAGGCCTTTAAGCTGGGGGAGCCAGAGGAGTCCACTTTGAGTCACAGCACACTCAGGAATTTACAGTTAGTCTCATAAAGACAATGAAAAGCAGAAGTCCAAAGCAGCAGGTTTAACCATCTGAAGTGGAAACATCGAGGAAGAAAGTGACAGAAAGAAGTTCAGTGTAAGGAAACAGACAGGGAGAGAGAGGCAGAACATTCTGTTCATTCTCTATGGACATCAGTAGATTTATACTGACAATTATCAGCTGTAAGATCAAACAGTAACTTGTCTGTTTTAGGGTGAGAGCAGCTGTGTCTTTTACGGTAATTTGTGTTGAGGTGTTTCAGGATTGGTCTGGTCTTCAGGCAAACATAGATTCAGAGCTTCACAAAGTGATGTTGCTCCTCAAAGGGAGAATAAATTGTCCCAGAACAATGAGTCCTGTGATGGACAATGTCACAACCTGGCTCTGGGAAAGAAGGGAGCAAAGGCACAGGCCACGGACCATTAACCACCGGAGCAGCTGTGCTGGTGCTCGTGGCACCCCCCATTCATCACCATGTGCCTGTGTTGCATCGTGTGCATGTGTGCATGTGTGCATGGCAGGATATGAAAGGAGAGACACGGGTTCTAAAATGTTCCCTCTGAAGCCAAACATGTAAACAAATCTTGGCTGGATTTCCATTCGCCATCTGAAGGAACTCTGGGCTTCTGTTGCTGCTGCTGCCCCCCCCCCCCCCCCCCCCCCCCCCCCCCACCTCCCCC
>CAAKHB010008157.1:2944-16301 GCA_901007665.1 Aeoliscus strigatus
AACGCCAATTCGTCCCAGGACACAGTCGCTGCACTACAATGTCAGGAGAAAGACATGTCGGGTTTCCTGTCACGTTTTCGTGTGGTTCTCTAGTCGTCGTGTGTAAACAGCTGGTGTTTGTTGATGCTGCTGAATGTGTCCCATTGGTCTAATGAGGATTATAATATACTGCACTTAGAACTGAGTGATGAGGTTCAATACTACATGGTACTATACAATATGATACTATACTATACGGTATGGTACTACACTATATAATACCATATGATACGATACTATATGATATAGTGTATCAAATAGTATTGTACTACTTGTACTATGAAAGTTGGACCAGAGGGAATCTGGAAAAAAAAGCTGGAATATATTTCCGATGCGTCACGGTTACCATGACGACCACTCCGCGTCTTCATTTCACAGATGGCTCACAAGTGCATTAGATGTTGGTGGCGGTTAATGGCGTGACGGTGTACTTACAGCCCACCATCATCATCGCCACGGAGAAGATCTTCTCCCCGTCCGTGGTCGGAGCGATGTTGCCGAAGCCGATGGTGGTGAGACTGGTCATGGTGAAGTACAGGGAGGAAATGTACAGCGTGTCCTTGTTGGGACCGCCCTCCCACTGGCCCGTGCCGCTGGCGTTGTAGCGGTACGGCGTGCCGATGCTCAGAGCCAGCTGGTACAGCCAGCTGTCGTTCTTGATGGTGTTGGTGGTCTCGTCGATCACCTCGTAGTCCCCGATGCTGTACCAGATACAGGCCAGCCAGTGGGCCACGAGGCCGAAGACACACACCAGCAGAACCAGCACGGCGGCTCCATATTCCAAGTAGTGGTCCAACTTCCGGGCTACTCGGCCCAAACGAAGCAGACGAATAACTTTCAAGGAGCTGAAGAGACTGCTGAGACCCTACGGGGGAGGGGGGAAGAAGAACGCCTGATGAAGTCACTGCTTGCACATCTGCCACATGAAGCTCGTCGCCCTCTGAAGGAGACGTTTCCTCACCGGGAACACCGAGTCCTCCGCCCTGGTGCTGTTCCTGTGGAACGTGGAGGACTCTCGGAGGTGACCTCCTCGAGTGGCCGATGTGACGACGTCCTTCACAGAAAGAGACGTTTCACCGACCTTTGACCCAAAGCTGACAGCGTGCCACCCCACCCTGACAGGAACTGACCTCGTCCACGTGCTCGAAGGCGTTGATGATGTCGTAGGGCAGACAGGACAGCAGGTCGATGACGAACCACGTCTTCATGTAGTTCATGCGGATCAGCTTTGCGTCCGAGATCACCTCCCCGTTCGGCCCCACGAAGGTGGTGTGGAAGTTGAGCACGATGTCGATGAGAAAGATGACGTCCACGATGCTGTCGAGCACCAGCCAGGCCAAGTTGTTCTGCTTGGTCTTGAAGGAGACGTTGTAGGGCACCATGATGGCGGTGTAGAAGGTGAGGATGAGGATGACCCAGTCCCAGGTGGTCTTGAAGGTGCAGTAGTGGAGGATGATGTGCGGGGGGGTTTTGGGGGCCTCCTGCTTGTACTGAGGGAGAATGTCTGATCCCAGCTGTAGGGCCTTGTATCGAGAGGGAACACGTGAGACCAGAGGCCCCCCTGGAGGGACCGGAGGGGGACGTGCAGGGGGGGACGTGACTCACCTCAGCCAGTCTGGACGGCTTGTGACTGACCTCCGTCTTGCTCAGTGGCGCCATCTGCTGCACCAGGTTGCGGTTGTTGGTCAGCGCTCGCGTCAGCCGGGCGAACTTAGTCCATCCTGCTCAAAGACGACAAGACGTCCAGAGACGTCACATATTCCAGTGTTTCCCGTGTGTGTGTGTGTGTGTGTGTGTGCGTGCGTGTGTGTGCGTGTGTGTGCTGTTTGCTCCACATGTGGAAGGTCTAAGCGACGCCCCGCGTCGTCGGGGACGTGTGGACGCGGAGACCCCAGCGTTCACTGACCTGTGCACACAACAGCTGGACTCAACCACCTGAGCACATTTCACAGTTAGCGTTCGCTCATGAACGTCCGGAGGCTCCGGTTCATTCGTTCAACTTCTCCGTGGTGAAATTAAGAAGGAAGAAAAAAGCCAAACGTGAGCTCCCACCTCTGGTGGACTCGTCTTCGATGGGCTGTTTGAAGAGCGTGATGTCTCTGAAGGTGCAGAGGAACAGAACCACCTTGTTGTTCTCGTTCCTGATGGGGGCGACCTGCATGTAGAGCCAGATGGGAGTTCCTGCAGGAAACAGAAGGAAACTGAGCGAGCGCCGGTCGCCAACGATTCCAAACTCACGTGAGCGTCTTCGGACTCACGGCTCTTCGTGTACAGCAGCACCTCGTAGAAGTTGGACTCGTAGTTGTTGAAGTTTTGTCGGATTTTGTCGATTGTCTTCTTGTCCGTCAGGTCTCCGTACATGAAGCTTCAAACAAACACAGATGTGTCTGCGTTTTTTTTAATATACTGGACATTTATTCAAATTGAACTGGACCTTCTGCTTTTATCCCCACAACTATCATTCAGAGATTTTACGGTCATTTGCTGGCAGTATGTACATGAGTCCACATGAACATGAAAGGTCTCACTTGCACGTGCTGCTCCTGTGCATGACGTCAGCTCGGTGGTAACCGGACAGTTTGCAGAACCCGTCGTTGCTGTAGACGACTGGCCACTCCACGATCTGAGCGTTTCCCAGCAGGAAGCTGGTTTCTGGAACACAACATCACACGACAAACACTGACATCTGTCCAGGTGACGTTCTTCTCTTCTAAACCCACTGAATTAGTCCAATCAGCAGTATGGCAACTCTATAATAAACATATATAATTAAAAGAAGATGCATGTATTTTTAAAGCGACTGTAATAGTTGTTGATGAAATGTTTATGTACTGATGATTAAAAATTGATGGGGAGCAGCAAAGTTTGAAGGAAAGTCAGTTCCTCAGCAGCTGTTCCACCTTTATGACTCTAAAAGCATTTTTACAATGTTCTCACGTTCCCACCAACGCCATCAGCTCATCAGCAGGCGGGAATCAATCAGAGGACAACCACTGGTCCCCCTGAGCACCTCAGGTCTGTACAGCTCTGATGGGTGTTTGTGTTGGACTAGTCTGTGTGTCACTGCTGAAGTCACGGACGGACACACACACACACACACACACACACATTACATGATGTGGACATTCTACACACACACACACACACACACACATTATCACACATGATTTGTTCACAAACAACACACGCACACGCATACGCACGCACACAGAAGTGAAACAAAGAACTCTACAAAGACGTATCATGGATGTAACGAGTCCAGCATGTTTACATTGAACTCATCGTTTCCTTTGGATTAATGAAGAACATTTCAGTTACAGTAGATTGTGTCTTCATCCCACTCCCTGGACATTTAAACTGACATCATTTTTTTGTCTGTTTCTCAGAGTGAAACTCACCGCTGGAGCGTCGGACGATGTTTTCCAGGAAGGTGTTCTGGGGGGCCACCAGTCCCCTCTTACCGCCGTGCATGGTGGATGCTGCCGGACACACACTCCTCTCCGCTCCGAGGTCTCGCTGCTCCTAGCTGAGTATGGTTGGTTTGTCTGAAGGAGGAGGAGGAGGACGAGAAGGAGGAGGAGGAGGAGGAGGAGGGGGAAGATGGGGTGGAGGAGGAGGGAGATGATGGATGCTGCGATAATTTCCAAAGTAAAAAAAAACAATAAAAGTCAGTATAACAGACATTCCCTTTCAAGTTTCACTTGAAATGTGAATTTCCTCCATCTGTAAACAGAACTTTTCTTTTTACGCTCTATTTAGAAAGGTCACATGTCACACTGACAAAGTCTGCAGCCCACTTTTGTATTTCTATACTTTTACTCTGAAGGAATCCATCACTTAAGTATTCTGACTCTCCAGAATGTGGATAAAGACAATTCTACACTTAATAATTATAAATTAATTTTGTCTTTTCCGGGCTCTGTCGTGAATCTTGAAGACTTAACTGACTGCATGTTACTTTTATTTTGCAAGTTGATTGTTGATCTTGAAGATTATTACGATCACTGCTACTACTACAAATACTACAAATACTACTAGTACTACTACTAATAATAATGCGCAGAAAAACAAGCAGATTAAAGTGCTTTACAACAAAAATGATTCAAATACATTAAAACAAGGGTGAAACACCAAAAGTGATTAAAACAACATTGAAACAGTACATGAGAACATGTAATTCCTCATATCTTCTGTAGGTGGTGCTCGCTGTCAACATCGGCTTTACAGCGCCGCTGGACGGCCCCGCGAAGAAGAGTCCGACTGACAACACGAATAACGGCCCGGCCTGACGTAGTTCGGCGGAGTGTGCGGACCCTACTGGGATGTAATGGTTAACTCTGACGGACTTTGGATGTTGCCGTCAAAAAGCGTCACACACCGGTAGAAGGTCGGTGTTTTGAACGCGGAGCCTCAGGTGAACTGCTTCCCGCCGCAGCTGTTAGTTTAACCCAACTGCCGCTACTAGCTTAACCCGACTGCTGCGGCTCCGTCAAGGAGAATGCGACGAGCTCTTCTGCGTCATCTCACTGGATGAACATGACCATATCTACGACAATATAGTATTTGTATTATTATTATTACTAGTACTATTACAATAAAACTAACGATTATCTGGCGTCATGGGAACTGACTTCGTGAAGACATTCGTCCAAATGTGTAATTACCTCCAAGAACCCTGCCATGTTGCGAGGTTTCAGCACCTGTGCGGCGTTCAAGGGACGTTCCCGGACAAACCACCGGCGGACAGTGGGTTCTCAGAACCGGACCGGCCCGGGCTGAGGAAGCGGGGACAGCAAGGGGGACACAGTCCGGACGGGAGTGTCGGGAACGGGGCCGCCGGAGATGCAGCCGCTCCGCTGGTGAACGGGACGCAGGGGGATGTGACCGCCGCGATTGACGCTCCATCGGCGGCAGCGAACGCCGACAGCACCCGGGCGAAGCCCCTCCGGAGAAACTCCCTGACCGGGGATGTGGGTCAGGAGTTCCTGATCCACAACAAGTTCCTCTTCTACCTCTTCACGTTTGGCACCGAGCTGGGCAACGAGATGTTCTTCATCATCTTCTTCCCTTTCCTCTTCTGGAACATCGACGCCCTGGTTAGCCGCCGGCTCATCGTGGTCTGGGCCTGGAACCTGTTCGTGGGCCAGTCCACCAAGGACATGGTCCGCTGGTCCCGGCCGGCCTCCCCCCCAGTGGTGAAAGTGGAGGTGTTCTACAACTCCGAGTACAGCATGCCCTCCACGCACGCCATGACCGGGACTGCGATCCCCTTCTGCCTCTTCATGCTGTCCTACGGCCGCTGGCAGGTGAGCAGACACCTGGGACATGTTCAGTATGTCGGATTAGTCATGACGACATCGAGTAAACCATGGTCCAGGTTTGGGTTTGGAGGAATAGATTGTACAGGTATGCTTGTACAGGTATGTTTGTGCCATAAACGTCTGTTTATTAACAACAGGGTTTGTATATTCAGGGAATAGATGAGTCAGAGTGTTGGGTTGATTAAGGTCCTCCTCTTTTAATCATCAGACTTGCTGTCATGGTGGTTTTGAACATCGCCTCTCTTACACCTGGTGCACGTGTGTCCGTTCAACTGCTGCGCTTCCTGTGGGCATGCAGCTTCCATGTCAGTGCACCGTCACAAAAGACAGAAGGACATTCCTCTGTCTCGGTGGACGGTCAAGACGTGACCTGGTGGATCGGGTCACTCTGTTCCACGTGAGTCAGGAGGACGGGGGACATGGGGAAGGTCAGGAATCTGGAGTGGGTCATCGAGCTCAAAGCAATGAAACCTATTCACCCTCAGATAGGGCTGATAGTGTTTTCCACGGCGGGGCAGAAAGATAAACTGTGGACCACCACGAGCAGCAGTGACAGCTGTACATGTTTACCTGCCAATGTGTAAAAAAACGCTCCAGGTACTCTGATTCTCTCTTGGACAAAATAGTCTGAATTGAAAGCGGAAACATCTTGAACAGCAGACCAACAGGCAGTGAGCGGACACACGTGCTGGCTGGGGTCCTCTGGGGGGGTCATCAGGTGGAGATAGACGGAAGTCAGATAAGGAAACGGGCTGAAGGGTCACCACCTCCAGAGGAGACACTGAACCACGTGAACTTCCTCTCTCAGGTTCTGTGAAGGTTGAGACATGAGCCGTAAACAGTTGGCGATAATGTAGGAAGATGCAAACAGAAAGGGACTCTCTGTTCTTCACGCTCTGTCTCAGTTTGGAATAATCACGGCTCCGGAGGAACAATGGCGCCGTAGCTTCCTGTTTCTATTCTCGTGACGTGCCGTGCAGTCTGCGCAGGCTCACAGGGCTCTGAGGGACTCCAGCAGGCGACACGCATCAAGAAGAATCGTTGTTTATTGTCGTCAAAGCAACACGTTACAGTTGCAACCCAAGTGGAGGGCTCCTCCTGCTGGTGCAGACAGAATCCTACAACAGCAACATTTGACACCAAAACAACAGTGACAAACCCAGAAAGAATAAAAAATGGCTTGTGTGGAATCACTCATCAGTTTCCGGCACCTTCTCTCCCCCAGTACTCCTTCCTCTTCGGCCTGTGCGTGGCTCTGAGCTGGAGCGTCCTGGTGTGTGTCAGCAGAGTCTACATGGGGATGCATTCCATCCTGGTGAGCCAACTATCACGTCCATCATCGTCTCCCAGCATGCCCAGCTCCGTGTTTACATACCTGACGATGGAATCACGTGTTTGTACTCGGAGTGTGTGAACGGGACCGGTCAGACCAGGTTGTTCAATGACCGCGTCCAGAAGCGTCTGTGTTTTTGTTTTTGTTCAACACGCTGCAATCACACATGATAGAATTTAACCCTTTAACGCCCACGGCATCTCTGCCGATACATTCATGCTAGCATACTTACCGTATAGTAATTACCAGACTATTTGTGCCATTGGAAAACAGTTCCTGAAAACTTAGAAGTGTCATTCCGTTCCTCTACCTGGTGTGAAGAAGGAGCTAGAAGGATTAACTAGGCAGGTACCATGACCTGGATGTCCTTCTAGCTCCTTCTTCACACCAGTTAGGGGAACCTAAGTGACACTTCTCTGCTTTCAGAGACCGTTGGATGTTTTGACAACAGTCGTGTTATTACGGTACTCCAAAATATGTTAGTGCGTCTGTAGCACAAGTGTAGTCGGTGGAACTTTTGTACACGGTGTAAAGTAGTTCCTTTTATGGACTTAGTTCATTTCAACACTGAGAAAACCTCCTTCACATCTGCTATCTTTTTGTTCTAATGGCCCCATGTTCAGTTTGTTATTGGAAAGAGACAATAAAGAACCAGTAGATAAGGACAGATTAGATTCTGTTGCCAGGCAACGGAGGTGAGCGGAGGTTGTTGATGTCCGTCGTCAGCAGGACGCTCAGCTGTTATGGTGACTCCCTCTACGAATGGAGGTGAAATGAGTGCCGTTAACCACCATTTGTGCGTGTGTGTGTGCGCGCGCTGCAGGAGGTGATCACTGGCTTCCTGTACAGCCTGCTGATTCTGGCCTTCTTCCACCAAGTTTTGGACACGATCGACAGCTTCTACATGACACACCACTACGCTCCTCTGGTGATCATCGTCTCCCACGTGAGCTTCGGACTGGTGGCCTTCTCCTTGGACTCCTGGAGCACCTCCCGGGGGGACACGGCTCAGGCCCTGGGCACCGGGGCCGGCGTGGCTCTGGCCACCCACGTGAACTATCAGCTGGGGCTGCTGGCGGATCTGCCGCCGTCCTCGCTGCCGCTCACTGTCCCACCGATCACCGCCGGCCTGGTGGTTTGCTCCCTGCTGCGCTTCCTCATGGGAGTCGCCGTCCTCCTCGTCACCAGAATGGGGATGAAATCCGTGACTATTCCGTTCTTGTGTCGAGTGTTCGGGCTGCCCTCCGATAATTTGAGACAGGCGAGGCAGCACATGGAAGTGGAGCTGCCGTACCGTTACATCGTCTACAGCGTTGTTGGTTTTAATTGCGTGTGCGTGGTGCCTCTCGTCTTTCAGCTCGTGAACCTCGTCTGAGTGTCGTGCGCAAACTGTCATGCACTGCTGAGCTTGCCACCTGGCATCCATGCGAGAGTTGTTTCTGCATGACAGACGTGGATTCAGAGGATAATTCCGGTGATATTTTCGTGACAACAAAACCAACAATGATTGAGTAGCTCGTGCTGCTGAAATCCACGTGTATTAATCCACTGCAGAAAATAGTCCCAAAAAAATGGATTACTCCCAGTATTGTCTGAAAACTGCTCAAGTGTTACTCCTTTATTTTCACTGAAAGTGCGTATTTATGAACTTTTCAAACGTCTTCAGTGGGAACAGATGCACAAAGAGGGAGATTCACACATTGTTGGTTTTGATCCTTCAGAGTAACAAAAATCACCTGATGTTTCGAAGACGCGCCTGTGGTCGACGCGTTCACTGTTAACTGGACCTCTGTGAAGACAGGACGTAACAGATGTACTGTTTGCACCCATCTGTCCTAATCAGAATAGTCAAGAAAATGCTGCGTCAGAGTTCTCACTGCTGAAGATGAGACCAAACAGCGAATCCGTGAAGCGATGATCTGTTTAAATCTGACGTCAGGGTATCTCCTTCCGTATTTAACTCGTGTTCTCGTCCTTGAGCAGATCTGCTGCGCCATCAGCATTCCTGCCTAAAAACAAAAGTCAGCAGTGTCTTTCTGGGGTTTTTTTTTACGTTTCTTGTGCCACAAACATGTGTGAAAATACATTTTAGTTGTAATTCAAGTGCTTTCCTGAACTTGCAGATGTGAAACAACAAAGATATTTGATATATATTTACCAACGGAAAAAAAAGAAAATCTAATATTGTGCAACATTTATTATAACCAGATATTTTCGATGCCTCTTCCTGTATTAAAATCTTACTCTGAGTACGTGTCTGATTGCAATACTTGTTTATTTCCCATGATGTTCCACTCTCAACTTCCCTATTTCCTTCCTGTTGCAGCAACTGAGCTTACAAAACTTTCATTTCTTTCAAAATACTTTCTCTTGATCATCTGTTAATCACGTTTTAATGATGCACATCAGCTGTTTGTCTCGCAGGTATTTAAAGATCGATGGATGCCTGAGGACCTTCATGTTCTCTTGGATTGGTGTTTTCAGTTAAATCATCATCAATGGTGACCCATCAGCTTTCTGGAAAGGACAGATTCAACATCAGCTGAGGGCGCCCTCTGCTGGCAGCAGGAAGTGATGGGACGATTTTAGAAACTTTTTTTTTTTTACAGATTTCACAATAAGTGTCAAATGCGATAGTTAATCTATATCATGTCATTTTGCATCTTCCGTACACTGATGAGTGTAAAACCTGCAATCCATTGAGGTTTTATTTTGAAATTGTCAGCCGGACGTCGTGCTAACTAAACTTTCGCCGCCACAGGCAGAACACACACTGCTGCAGCAGCGAGCGGACTGTGAGTTACTTTTAAATTAACATGTCTCCTGCTCACACGGAGATAGCGTTTTACGTGAGTTTTGAAGACATTTGTCCGTCACGTTACTTCCGCCGCTAGCATCAAAGTGTTTTCTTGCTAGCTCTACTGACGGTGTCACCGAACGTTAGCTCGGTTTCGTTCGCTGGGAGTTAAAAGGCGGATAAAACACATGTGAGGGTGTGTCCGGGTCGCTGGTGCCAATGCCTCGTTTGGACAAGTCTCATGTCAGAGGGACACAGAGGTGAGAACCTTAGCATGTTTCCTCTTAACCGTGTTCGTGCGTCCCTTCACATCATGTGACGTCACAAATAAAACCACATGTCGTGATGTTGCGTGTTAATGGACTGGTTTTAATTTGTTTCAGACTTAAAACTCATTTTTTGTGGTCTTTTTGATTATAAGTTTCTGAACCAAAAATGTCATTAATCTGTAATTTTGTCAACATGTCATATGCATGCCAGCAAATTTTCAAATACGAAAGCCCAACGTTTCTGTATTCAAATCCTACGGGAAAGCATTGTACTAATCCAAAAGCTATGAAAACTATAGCAGTTTCTAATGAATTTAAGTTGATATGATTTTTATTTGTTTTGTGTGTTGTGCTTAAAACTTTATGTATAATTTATTTTGTAGTTGTGCATCCTAGATTAGTGGCTTTTCTGACAGTGTATCTGTTGACCTATTAAGATTCATGTGAATGAAGTTTCTTTTAAAAAAAAGTAGGTAAATGTGGTGATTTGTGTGTTTGTGTTGCTCAGACCAAAGTTGGACTGGAGGTTTGTTCGGAGGTTCTGCAGCATCCAGAGGATCCTGTTCCCGTCATGGAGCAGCCAGATTGTCCTGATGTTCGGAACTCTGCTCGCCGTCACTCTTTCCGGTAACCGTCTGCTTCCAAACTCCACCTGGAACACTGAATATGTCTGAACTTACCGCAGAATGTCACAGCGTGTCAGCGGCATGTTGCACAGAATCTACTGGATGCTTTGGAAATCAGAATCCAAAATACATCCAACGATGACAGAAATAAGACTCTGGAGTATATACAAATTCTGTAAAACTGTACGGGCAATACAGAAGAAACAGTGATAAATAAATCAATTAAATCAATAAATATGTATTTTATTTAGATATATTGATAAATAAATAGATTAGAGACAAATACACGTCCAAAGCCTGAGTTGATGTAAGCTTGTATCGCACATCACTACAGTGTATATGAAATATGGATAAACAGTAAATATATCGAGATGAGTATGTACAAGTATTAGAAATTGATGTGGCGAAAAACAGTGGCACTGGAACGATGCAAAACCAGATATAGAAAGTTTAAAAGCCCTAAATTGATGTATTTGATGTGAGAATGGTGAAACGTATGTGATACTGTTCTACATTTCTAAATTGTGTTGTGGAGTTTTCATCAGGTTTATTGAGAACAGAACCCCCCCCCCCCAGTAAACCTAAAACCAGCTGCTGCAGCATCACGTTCCTGCCGACTGCAGCAGATAGCTGCTGCCGACCTTCAGCTCTGAGTATTGCTTAATCCCTTTATACGACGTCTGAGTGCACTGTCTCCTCATCACGCCCCCCACCCCTCCTCCAGAGCAGCTGATCATTTACCAAGTGGGAGTCCTTCCGAGTCGCTTCTACAACGTTCTGGCCGACAAAGACTCCTCTGGCTTCAGGAGTTTGATGGGCACGGCGATGGTGCTCATTCTGCTCAACTCCACAGTAAGTTGACGCGGCGACAGCTCCGACGCCGAATGACAGTCATTAAAAAAACAGAAAAAAACCAAAATGTATAAGATGTCTCTACGCGTGTCCAATCACAGGAAACAAGAAATTTTAAACTTTATTTAAAGAGAATTATTGGAAACATGTTAATACATACACATTCTCTGTACAACATCTTACAAACGTCCCCAGTGGAGCTGCTCTGTTGGACCTACCTCTTAAATGACTGTAAAACCTGTAATAAATGTTTACGCGGTCACGACAACCTGACGTCTTCATTTTATGGTCTGTTCAGACTTTTAGCTGTAATCCTCCGTCACACAACATCTTCTGTGCAGAATCAGATATTGTATGTTCTATTTAACGTTCACTTGAGGACCAGATGTCATCGTCAGCTGACGAATCAGTGTGTTTGTTTCATCAGAGTCAGAGCACCAGTTTAGCCTGTGTGTGTGTGTGTGTGTGTGTTTGCAGCTGAAAAGCCTCGATCAGTACATCTGCAATCTGATCTACGTCAGCTGGAGGACGACGCTGACCGAGAGCCTGCACGCGGATTATTTCCACGGACGTGTCTATTACACACTGAACGTTCTCCGAGAGGACGTCGACAACCCGTGAGCTCCCCCTCTTGTATTTTTTTGTGTCTTGGGTTTGCGTCACACCTCTCTGACCTTCCTCCCGGTGTCTGCGGCTGACCGACAGAGACCAGAGAATCAGTCAGGATGCAGAGCGGCTGTGTAAGCAGATGAGCTCCATGGCCAGTCGCCTCATCATCTCTCCGTTCACACTGGCCTACTACACCTACCACTGCTTCTACAGGTGACTTTGAACCAGCTACACGTTCATTATGTCTGAGCTGAGCTGGGATGGAGAGAAAGCCACAATACGCTGGATAAATACTTCATATGTATATTTAGCTGCGGGTGCTGATGATGTCAGAGATCCCTACGCTATAGGGACGCCGTTGGTTTGACGCAGACACTTCAACTGGGCTTCAAGCACTTCCTCTAGTTCTAGCCTAGCTTAGCTTAGCTTAATGTTCCCCTCTCTCCCCGCAGCACGGGCTGGATCGGCCCGGTGACCATCGCTGGCTACTTTGTGATCGGAACTGTTGCCAATAAAATTCTGATGGGTCCGATCGTGTCGACTCTGTTTGACCAAGAGAAGCTGGAGGGCGATTTCAGGTACGTTCAATTCAGTGTTTGTACTCCGAACACACTGGTCCGAGAACAACGAGTCAGCGCGCGTGTCTTCCATCACCGTTGCCATGACAACCGGATTGAGGAGTTTGTTGCTTTTCACGGTAATTATTTTTTATTTTTTTAACCACAGATTCAAGCACATGCAGATCCGCGTCAACGCCGAGTCAGCAGCTTTTTACAGGTGAGACAAACACTCCTGGATCGGGGTGATATCATACATACATACACACTGACCGTACCGTGTGTGTTTATAGGGCTGGTAAAGTGGAACACATGAGGACGAACAGACGACTGCAGGCTCTGTTACAAACTCAAAGGAGTCTGATAAACAAAGAGCTGTGGCTGTACAGTAAGAACACACACACACACACACTCTGCTCACACTGGTGAACTTCCTGCCGTAACCTTTGATCTCTCCTCCCAGTCGGGGTGAACACCTTCGACTACCTGGGAGGTTTTCTCAGTTACGTCATCATCGCCATCCCGATCTTCAGCGGCGTCTACAACAGTCTGACTCCCGGAGAGCTCAGTGCGCTGATCAGCCGGGTAGGCGTGTCACAGACACCATCAATCCCACAATAAAAACACACACACACACACACATTGATTCAATAATGAATGAGAAGTCCCAGATATCCATATATTGGAGATGTTTTACTCATAACCACTAGATGGCAGCAAAAGCTTTCTGTTCATGATCTTCCAGCTTCTGACCCACATGTGAAATACATTTATTATTTGTTAAATATCGTGTCATATTATTTTATTATATTTGTGTCAGTTTTGTTTTATTTTTGTATTATTGTTCTGTATTATGTTTCATTTTTTTCTTTTCTGTTTTTTTTTTTTTTTTTTTTTTTTTTTTTTTTTTTTTTTTTTTTTTTTTTTTTTTTTTTTTTACTGCTCTTCTCTCCC
>CAAKHB010008182.1:2040-12625 GCA_901007665.1 Aeoliscus strigatus
GTGGGGAGAGCGTTGGCATGTGAACAATAATTACCATATCTACAATAATTTGTGTACGATCAATAATCCTCTGTTCAGAGAGGGTCTGGTTGTTCCAGTTACCATGGTTGTTCCCGAGGCAGTAACCTCTTACGTCATCGGGCACGTGACTTTTTCACATCAAAGCTTTGAAGTCCTGGTTCAAAGGAAATGATGACACCAACCGGAAGGGCACGTTGTTTCCGTTCCGACGACCATCTCATCACGGTCGGTCGGAGTCTCAGTCCTACATATCCCACCCGGCAACAGTTGCACGAGATAAAACCGGAAGTAGCCCCCGCATCATGTTTGCGGTGTTCGAACCGAGAGTGTCTCCCGGTGGCGTCCGAAACGCAGCGAACGGGAAAGAACGGCGGCTGGAAGCGGCTTCTCCCCGGTGCCAGTGGCCGCAGGTCCAACATGAAGGTTCCGGTGACGTCCGTGTACGTGATTCACGGTAAGAAGACACAAACCGGACCGAACGCGGACTTCCGATGAATGTCGGTCGGTACCGGCAAGAATCAACTTGCCGTTCCGGTAGTTCACGTTTCATCTGTGAATTGTGACGTCACTGTTTGAAAAGTGTTGCCATGACTGAACGGCTGTTTCCGGTCAGTCGAACGTTTGCGATAAGTTTGCTTCGTGTTTTTCTTGAAAAGTCTGAGGAGAACATCCGGGTCTGTAATTAACCGATGACGTCAACGACAGAAACATTCACACGAGGTTTTCGTTTTCACGTCGTTCAGCTCATTTGCATGTTTAGTTTCGTAAACTTCAGGGACCACAGATACATAAATGTACTTTTATTAATCTCCAAGAGAAATTCACACATTGATTACGATGGAATGGAGGAGTGAAGGTGTCACTGCCGATACACTCATGCTAGCATACTTTGGAGTACCGTAATGACTTGACTATGAGCGAAATGGTTCCTGAAAGCTGACAAGTTGCATTTCACAGTCAAGATGCTGTCATTACGGTAATGACTCATCAGCTTCCAGAGGTGAATGGGATTACCATGACGATGTTGACCAGTCCCCCCTCCCTGCCCGTTATGTTGAAGTAAAGCGTTTATACGTCTGCGGTGATCTGGTTCATGAATCAGGTGTGTTGTATGTCCCAGCTGACAGCGTTTCATTGTGGGTGGCAATGATGCCAAACATCACCATGGAAACAGGAAACCTGCTGTTGAGTTTGTCAATAAATAAAACACTGAAACATCAGGAAAGTTTCATTCAAGTCCTTTAGAGTCTGGACCCGAAAACCAACTCCACACGGACCAGGACCAGGGGGGGCAGAGTGGACCAGGACCTGAAGGAGACTCTCACACCGTGAGTGGTTTTCTCGGTTGTTTTATTAAAAAAGTTTCTACGTGACGGAGAACACGAACAGAACGACTCCAATAAACCTTCAGTAAGAAAATAAAAACCAACATGATGATGACGATGAAGGGCCGGGTGACAGTCAGGGGTTTCCATGGAAACACACAAGGTGATGCTGGCCAAGGGGAGGGGCTGGTGCAGGGTACCCATGGTAACAGTGAATAGGAAGTTTACTATTCTCAGGTGTCAGACCGTCTGACGACCTCCGACACACACACACCCACACAACATACATTTACTGAAAGGCAACACACACTTCATTTTGCACACCCACACACACACACACACACACACACAGTCTGTCATGCTGTGTGTGTGTGTGTTTCAGCGGTTGGTCAATAATCAGGCCTGAACACACTGCGACCATGTCGGGATGTTTAGCCAATCAGCGACAGTCTGGTCAGCTGACACAGCGGGAACCAGATGTCGACCATCGTGCTGCTGTTGCCAGGCAACAAATGTGAGTCCCGAGCCGACATAAGTCGGGGTGAAATGCGAGCGCCGACGCAGCCGGTCCGTCTGATTGGCCGTTTCACTATTTACACCGTCGGAACGTCAGCTGATAGTGGTCGCTCCTGATTGGCTGGCAGCAGGGGGCGTGTCAGGGACCACACTGGGTCGCTGCCCCTCCTCTCAGCTGCTGCGGTAATGTGCCGCCTCCTATCAGCCAATCAGCAGCCTGCTGAGCCTCACCGTCTCTAAAAATGTTTTTAAAATGATCTGACCTTTGACCCTTCCCCACCGCTGAAACACAAACACACGTACACACACAGTGTCTCGTCCAGCTGCAGCTCGTGGTCTCTACTCGTCGTCCTCCTCCTCCTCGTCTTCATCCTCTCCCTCCTCGTCCTCCTCCTCCTCCCCCCCCTGAGCTGAAGAGCCTGGGTTTCTGGCGTACGTGCCACCGCCACGGTACGCCACCATGTCCTGAGCCACAGGAAGGAAACTCCACGTTGACCTCTGAACCACGACGGCTGCCTGAGGCCGACTGAGGTGTGTGTGTGTGTGTGTGTGCGCGCGCATCCTCACCCGGTCGTACTTCTCGCGCAGCTTCTGGGCCTTCTCCTCGTACGGGAGCTTCTCGGACTGCGACAGTTTGCTCCACATCTCCCCCAGCTTCTTGGCGCAGTCGCCTATAGACAGACCGGGGAACTGCTGCTTCACGCTGGGACGGTACTCGCTGCAGAAGACGAAGAACGCAGACCTGTGCGCAGACACAGAACGTTAGCCGCCGCTGCCGAGCTCTGACACACGAGGAGCGGGAACTCACGGGGGGCGTTTGGGTGCGTTGGGGTCTTTCCTCTTGCGGCCTCTCTTCCCGAAGCCTTTGGGTGGAACGTAGTCCTTCATCTCCCTGTTGTAACGCACCTTGTCGGCCTTCGCCATGTCCTCAAAACACTTCTTATCGCTGGGAGACAGCGCCTGCAGGGACACACACACACACACTGTGTGGACGGCAGATGACCTCTGACCTGCGGTGACATCATCGGGTCGCGGCGACCTCTACCTTCCATCTTTCTGAGCATTTCTTGGAGAACTCGGCGAAGTTGACCGACTGCTCCGGGTTCTTCTTCCGGTGCTCCTCTCGACACGTCTGGACGAAGAAGGCGTACGCCGACGTCTTCCCCTTCGGCTTGTTGACGTCTTTACGCATCATGGTGGCGGCCTGACGGACACATGGGACAGACGAAAGACGATTTGCTGACAAATGGCCAGTCGGTCTCTGGAGACGACGGGAGCTGTTACAGTATCAGCTCCTATATATCCATATTATACATGTCAGTCTCACCACAATGGAACCATCCAGAAACACGGCTGAATAAAACTGAAACGTCACAGTAAATGTGTTGTTACCTGTGGATTGAAGTCAAATGAGTTTACTTGACAGACATTTGAATACAGATGTGTGGAATGACCCTTTAATTACACCTTCAGTTCCAAACATTCTCTTTACAGTAACGACACAAACTTCCTGGACGTGTCCGGGGGGATCCTCCGGTAACGGGCCGTTTCTACCTGCGGCTGCTGTGAATAACAAAGACATCCGCTGAGGATCCATTTTCTCCGTCGGGGAGGGGGGGGGGGCGGACAGGCCCACCGACCCGGACCGGACCCCCTTCGATCCGAGGCGGGGCGCGCACGGCCGGGGCTGGGGTCGTGCACCGCCCCGGTGACCGGTGCTTCTGAGCCGGTGACACGAAGGAAGCTCGTTGTCGGCGGAGATCCGCTGCGGCTGCGGCAGTTAGCCTAGCCGTGCTAACAGCTAGCTCCACAGAACAATGGGCCACCATTTGCTTCCCGCCCTCTGCGGAGCTAGCCTCCCATCCCCCTCCGCTAGCAGCCGGCTAACCGGCTAGCGGCCGTCTCATCACACAGCTCGGGGACGTCGCCCAGCTCTCCGTGAGAACGTCTGTCCGCAGGTTCGTGTCGTGTTCGGCCAACGAGCCCCTGGTCACTTCTACTGGCGCAGTCGCAATGGAAATCTCGAGACATTGCAACAGCTACGCATTTTCAACGACGGGCTCCGGTTATGCTCCGGAGAGGTCGTCATTGTATTGTCGGGACCAGGCTATGTTCTGGCATTCGTGCTCCAAAATGGGCGTTTCGTGTTTACAACAACACGCACTGGGCAGACTGGGTCCACACACACTCACCGCAAAGCGAACAGAGCTCAGCAGCGTCACATCGGCGCCGTCAAAGCGGCCATTTTATTTCTTTTTTACAGCTGCATCCACGGAGCTTTAATCACAGGATCGGCAGAAATAACAGACAGCCAAAGGCAGCTGAGACCCGTCAAACACGAGCCCGCGTCCGGCAGGCGAAGGAGGACCGGATACTCACTCGTCAGCAGGGCCGGCTACAGCCTGATCACTGTGTTCTGTTCGGGTTCGGTTTTTACGATTCTCGGCTTCTTGTTGTTGTTTGCAGGCTGAAACAGACTGGACCGTTGGTTCACTTTCAAACTGGGTCGAGCTCGAGCTTCGGCCCCGCCCCCCAACAACGCCCCCGTTGGTTTTTGCTATTCAGGGGGCGGAGGGCGTCTGTGCGAGGTGGGCGGAGCTGGTCGAAAACGTCACTTCTCATTGGTTAATGAGTCCACAAGTCCGAGCTCGTTGCTGCATGGCCCCGCCCACCCAGCGGCGCCATCGGGGCGGGATCTTTACGGTTACAACAGGGTGGAGCTAGGTTATCTCCTTATGTGATTGGTCGGAGAATGTGATGGTCAAAACAATTGGCCAATCGGCGAAAGGGTGGGCGGGGTGAGCGAGCGTCCATTTCCCATCATTTTTACATTTCATTACACGAAGACGACAGTACACTGACAGTTTTGAAAAGTAGGGTGTTATTTTCCGTCTGAGTAAATGCTGTCTGATGTTTACTTTTATCATCTTTTACCTGAACCCTTCTAATCCTCACTACTTTCTCAGTCATCAGTGACGTTACTTCTCTCCAGAAAGAAAACTGTCCGCCAGTGAACACGGCTAAATAAAACGCCTGACAAACGCGTTCTGCTCGGTTTGTCCTCCTCCGGCCGCCGTAGTCCAACCGGAAGTTGAGCTTTGAAGGCGTTTTGCGGGAGCGACTCGTCTCCGGGTGGACCTGTAGTCTCCTCGGACATGGACGAGCCGGTAACATCCGCCAGCGCAGCGGTCAGTAACGGCTTTGTCTTCACGCGCAGAAACTCTGTTCAGAAATGCGTCGATGTAATGTGTTTTCAACTCGTGAGCGTCCGCGTGGTCACGGAGGAAGCCGAAGAAGTTTCACTGTTTGTTTAGTTTACTGCTCACATCGGCCCACATGTGACACCCCCCTCCCCTTCACAGGTGTACGGGGGAAGGATGTGGAGGATCCGTCGTTTGTTTGGTCACAGACACAAAGACTGATGTTTGACGCGGTCACGTTTCCCCGCAGGAGTCTGACTGGGTGGAGGAAGTCACCTGCTTCCTCAGAGAACAGGTGTGTCCCGTGCTGCGTGGCCCCGCCCCTCTTGCTGCAGAGACAGGTCAGTGGTCCAAAGAGGTCAAGGAAAGATCTTAACTCTGTCACACCGACGGTACCGTATTTATGCGACTATATGTCTCTTATTAGAAGGCGTCAATGGGTTCCTGAAAACAGAGAAGTTGAACTTCACAGTCAAGTTGCTGTCATTACGGTAATGACTCGCCAGCTTCTGGCAACAGAGAGAATGGGATTACCGTAATGACAGCAACATGGCTGTTGTCAGCTTTCAGTAACCTTTTGTTTTCCCTTTCTGTTTTTTTCTGAGTAGTACTCAGAATAGAACTTAGGGTACTCCACAGTATGCGAGCATGAATGAAGCTCCAGGGTTCACATCTTGACGTGTGACTCCAAAAGGTGTTTGTCCCCTGCAGGTGTGTCCTCTGAGCAGAATGTGACGCGCCTGCGTGTGTGTGTGGTTGAAACGATCCAGGCGATCTCGGCGGCCACACACACCTTGCCCATCAGCTACAGGTGACACCGTCTTCCTGGGTGGAATTGGTTGCTCGTTTCCGACCTTTGACCTCTGCTTACCCGTCCTCAGACTGGTGTCGGTCTCTGAGCTGCTGTCCCGGCAGCACCTGGCCTGCGTCAGTAACCTGTCCTGGAGCACCAATCAGCAGCGTGCGTGGGCTCGGGAGGCGGAGCTCAGTGTGGCGGGTCAGCGCGCTCTGCCACGGGTCAACCTGCTGCTCGTCGGCCGACTGACAGAGGAACGAGGAGAGTGGAGGCTGACGGACGCCAGCGGGAGCGTCCGCTGCGAGGTGCATGTGGCAGTGTTTCGCCCAGGTTGACAGTGTCCTTGTGGTGCAGGGGTAAACCATCTCCAGTGTGTTTCTGTGTGGAAAGGCATCAAGGTCAGGTCCATTTATGGACTGACATGCAGCAAGATGCTCTCCTTACAGCTGAAGACGTGTGTGTGTCTGTCTGACAGCGCAGTGACAGACAGACAGGTGGACTGAGTTGTCCCTCTGATTGTATCTGTATTTTTAATTTTTTTTAAAAATTCCAGTTTTGTTTTCTTGGGTGGGTGTCTAATCATCTTCGGCCACCCAAGTAGAGTCCATGTCTGGACTAGCCTAGCATCTGATAACATGGGAAACAGCTGGCAAGTTGGAACCAGGAGGAGTCACATCTGGAACCATCGGAGATGAAAGTTGCAGCTGAAGACCAATTTATTTGTTGATTGTCCCCCACCCCAGGTCCTGTCTCTCTCTCCTCAGTGGCTGAATCGTCTTGTCTTCCTCCCTCACTGGAACTACATCCCCCACAATGCAGCGGAGCAGCAGGAGGCTGGAGGCTTCGTGGAGCTCGTCGGTCCTCCGGTTCCGCTGTGTGATGGAGAACAGGAACCAGCTGGAGGGGCGGAGCCTCAAGGAGCCGTGGGCGTCACAGAGGCTGTGGATCTACTGAGCAAGAAGTGAGTCATGTGACCTCAGGGGCTAGTGTGTATATTTGTGTGTGTCTGACTGTCTCACTGTCCACAGGGTCAGAGGTCGGCGTGTCTCTGTCTGTGGGCGGGTGTCTTCAGTCTGCCCTCTTCTGGTCATATCAGGAACGACCTTCTTCTGCTTCTCACTGACAGACGACACACACACTCTTCCTGTGCTGGTCAAGGTATGCGCGCGCACACACACACACACACACGCTATGACACGCGTGTGTCACTAACCCAGTGGCGTCCTGACTCGGCAGCAGTTTGTGAGCCAACCAAACTGGCGGCTGAGATGCCACCCCGCCCCCAGTCACCATGTCTGCTGGTGTCTCTCATCAGGACGGCAGCCGGTTGCTGTGGTCGCGGTGTGTGTGTGCTGGTCGGAGTGTGTGTGTGACAGCGCTGCGTGTTTGTGTCCTGCGAGGCTGGAGAGGAAACAACGTCCTGTGTCTGACCGAACACTCTGAAATACTCGACGCACCTGCGGAGTCGCAGTCGCACACACCTCCGCCGACAATGACATCACACACTGATGATGGGGATGATGCAGCTGAGGGGGCGGAGCCACTGAGGCACATCGTCCAATCTGCTGTCAGGATCAAACAGTCCAGAATCATCAGTTACCAGGTGAACGAGCTTCGCTCTGATTGGAGCTCATGTGGCCTGTGATCGTTAAGCCCCGCCCCTGCTGTCTGATAGGGCACTGTGACGAAGGTGGTCAGTGAGGGGGCGGGTCTGTACGTGATGGACAGGACGGTGGGTCTGTGCCTGGCCTACCAGCCGACGCTGAGGAGAAAGCTGAGAGCAGGAGACGCCGTGGAGGTCAGCCCCCTGGTGACCCCGTCCTGCCATGTGTTGACGTTTGTTGTTCATAAAGTTTGATTGAACGTCCTCCTTCAGCTCCATCACGTCCACTTCCTGTTCCGGCCTTGTGCTGACTTCCTTCCCAGCGTGCTCTGCACCTGTCTGCGTTCTTCCCTGAGGGTCACGACCTTCAGTAGGCTGCTGCCGTCCGCCGCTGACTCCCGCTGTCCCGGTGACGGGGTGTTACCACGGTTACTGCTTGAGGAGAACATGGGCGTGTCAGAGTACCTGTGGGCGTGTCACCTGAGCTCGCAGCTGCGACGCAGGTGAGACCCGGCAGGTGCAGGTGAGACGGGTCGGCTGCCGCACGTCCTCATGACGCGTCTCTGTCTCAGTCTGCTGAAGCCGCAGTGTGTGTGTGTGTTGTCCTGGAAACTGAAGGAGTGTGTGTCAGGACGAGAGACACGACGAAGACGAGACATCTACAGCGAGATGTTGGACGAACCGCACACCTGTCCTCTCACACAGGTGTGTGTGTGTGTGTGTGTGTCTCTCTCCAGTACAGCGTGGACCATGTGGTACAGTGTGTGTGTGTGTGTGTGTCTCCAGTACAGCGTGGACCCTGCCCTCCCTCAGCTCGTCAGCGTGTCAGACGTCCGTCGTTCTCTGCAGTCGGACTCCTGGTCGTCGGTGTGTCTGAGCTCTCTGCTGCCCCCTGCTGGCTCCGGTATGAGCAGCGCTCAGATCAACTCCTCACTGTCCTGGTCCAGCAGGACGCTGGCGTCCGACCCCGAGAGCACCGCTGATCCCCGGGAGACGCTCAGGTAACCTCTGACCCCGGGTGACCTCTGACACAAATGGGACCGGCTAAGGATGACCTGTGGTCCTGCAGGCGGCGCCCCCTGCTATTGGTCGGGGTGCTGGAGCTGCCGTCGCCGACATGTGAACCCACGCTGCAGCTGAGAGACGGCACGGGAGCCATTGCCTGTGTCGTCACGGAAACCAGCCAGGAAGAAGACAGTCGGCAAACAGCAGCCTTCAACACAGCCTGGATAGGTACGCGGTCAGGGGTCGGAGGTCTGTATGTTGACGGTAGATTAGATTTAGCTGTGTGTGTGTGTGTGTTTTCCAGGTTGTCTGGTGTGTGTCCAGCAGTTCACCATGGTAACTGAGAGATTCCTCCAATCAAATTTTCCCTCCTACCAACACCTGAGCCAGGATAAGTTCATCACACACCAACAATACAGGTGAGGGCACACACACACACACACAATATGAAAACGCTGAGCTCATCTGTGTGTGTGTGTGTGTGTGTGTGTGTGTGTGTGTGTGTGTGTGTGTTTAACAGAGTTTACCTGCAGTTCTCTCTGGACCACATCTACATCCTGAGTGCATCTGTTCCCATGGTTACAGCCCGGAAACAGAGGAGGGAGGAATCAGGAGGGCAGTGTGAAGAGGAGGATGAAATTCAGATCGCCCACAGGAAGAAGAGGAAAAGACCGGAAGAAGAACTACCAGACTCTTCCCCACGTGTGTCCGTTCCCTGTGTGTCCGTGGTTATCAGGGTGGAGTGGAAAGAGGGCGTGGCCTGGACAAACATGAGGGTGGGGCTAAAAGAGGAGGAGGCAGGGCTGATGCCTTGTTTCTCAGTGAAAGCAATTATGATTGGTCCAGTGGTCAGCTGGGGGCGGGACCCAAGGAATCGACCAATGACAGATGGCGAGACAGAGTCAGAAGAGGAGAGGAAGGTGAGAAACATCCGGTGGGTGTGTCCAAAGTGTTAACGCTAACAGCTCCTCTGTGTGTGTGCGCGTGTGCGTGCAGGTGATCCTGGTGTGTTCCGGTGCGTCTGTGCGTTGGTTTCCCATCCTTCATCCCGGATGTTTCTACAGACTCATTGCCGCTCACACACAGGTACGTCATCAACCTGTACGGCCTCACCTGTGCTGCCGGCAGCTGATTGGTCCGTGTGTCTGTCCATCAGGATCCCAGTGTTCTCATTGGCTGCAGGGTTTCCAAACGCAGCGGAGTGGAAGTCCACGCCGACCCCACCCTTCAGGTCGCGTCTGATTGGAGATTTCACACACTGACACGCCCCCGTCCACCGATCACCTGTCGACAGGTACCTCTAACGGTCGTCCATGTCCTCACTGCGTCTGATTGGTGGTTTGATGAATGTCTGTGTGTCCTCAGACGGTCTCCACCAAAGTTCTGTCTGTGGCTCAAGTTCTGGACGACAGGTGAGACGGGTCAGAGGACGTCCTCTGTCCACACCCCTCTGACACGTGTGTGTGTGTGTGTGTGTGTGTGTGTGTGTGTGTGTGTGTGTGTGTGTGTGTGTGTGTGTGTAGCTGTACGGACCTGGTGTGTTTTCAGGGTTTGGTGTCTGAAAGAATCAGTCTGAACGACAGGACAGGGGACACTGGACACACACACACCGGTGAGACACTAACACACACACACACACCATCAGCGGCGGCCCCTCACCCTCCTGTGTGTGTCGTCTTGGTTCTGGACCAGTTGTCCTGTGGTGGTGGATGTGTTGGTCTCCTTCTGATGTTCTGACGGTGTGTGGTCAGAGTCTGTCCACGTCGTCCTCCAGCTGGTCCTGAGGATTTCTCAGAGGTTCTGCTGCTGATGTGACGATGCTCCTCTGGTGCCTTCGGGCGTCTGCTGCAGGTGGTCCAGACCTCCGTGGCCCCATGGTGAATGTCCTCATGCGTGTTGACTTTAGGTGACACATACGTGCACCGGTCCCTTCTCCAGTTGGGTTCTGTCGGTGGAGATGGTTCTGGAGGCTGATGGAGGACTCGAGAGGTCTCGGTGTCGTCGTGTGCTTTGACGAAGGCGTCAGAGACGAGACCTGTCGTCAGCGTGCTGCTGCTCCCTGGTGGATACAGAGGAGGTCCTGAGGCAGATGTTTGAGGGAGGGGGGGGGGGCCAGCAG
>CAAKHB010008221.1:0-18695 GCA_901007665.1 Aeoliscus strigatus
CAGTCACACCTCTCACATTAACAGCTGCCTCTCAAAGATTCCTTCCAAGTCGAACTGCACTCAGTCGTTGATCAGAAAGCTTTTAAGGACACAAGCAGGATGAGTGTGACAGCACATGAACAATCACACACACACACTCAGCTGTCAGGAGGGAGGTCATGTCGAGGGTCATTGTCCTGGGACTTGCTGAAAGTCGAACATGGAAGAGCTCTAAGGCTCCGTACAACCTCCACAACATGTGACCGCCGTGGAACGGGGCCACAGACGCTCTCCTCAACTATTAACCCACACACGCTCGTATGAACACCATCTGTGAACACACACACACACACACACGTGTGTCACACGGGGTGCAGCAGTGCTGTGAAGTGATAGCGAAGGTGAAGGCTCTGGGGGCTTTGGGACTCGGAGCAGGAAGCCAGAGGGCAGCGGCTCGTCCTTGACCCGCAGAACGTCACGTAGGAATCCAACACTCCCCAAGTGACGTCTCAGCGGCCTCTGACAACTGTGAAAACTTCCCGTGATGGTGATGGAGTGTGTCTGGGCCGTGTGCGGAGCGGAGTGCGGATCGCTCGCTGCTCGTTCAGGGGTCAGTGGCTGCCGGAGGAGCCCGTCGACCCCCCGGCACCACACAGACAATGAGAGAATCACTGTCCGATGCACATCGGGCTCATGCGTGGCCACAGGTCTGAAGCCCTGGGAGACACGGCAGCATCGACAGGATTGATCTGCTTTACTCCAGCAAGGACGGGTGTCCCTGCTCATGCCCCGTCGATACTGACACACACGGGGGGGGGACTTTACGGTGGACCTGGAAATAGAATTTAATGTATTCACCTTGTCTTTATGAAAACACCTGAAAATGAAACACATTATTGTATATGTATTAATATGTATTACAGTGTATTCATGTAAAATTACCCGACGCCCCCCCATGCATTGGGGAACAGCAGAGACCCTGACCTCCGCCGCAGCACGTGGGACGGGACCGCCAGCCCCGCCCCCCTCCTTTCCTCTGGACATGCTGGAGAGGGCACAGTTCTCCAGAACCTTCTCCCAGCACATGCATCCAGACATCCTGCCGGTCCCACACAAAGGACGGCCAGAGGGGCGGAGCTCGTCCCCCTGGACAGAGGTGGCCATGCACAGACACTTCTGAGCAGTTAAAAAAACGTATCTTTAAATGTCTGTAAACACGGAGAGAGATTCACATCAGAGAATTTTATTTAGAAAAAAATTAGGTATAAATAATTTGTCCCGTAGTGTCATCAGACGTGCGAACAGGCGACAGAAAGCTTCACACTCCAGGAGTCTGGAGTGAACCGAAGGTGAGAAAACCCCAACTGGGTCACACACGTTTCTCTGCTCTTTCACCGATCCGCTCCAGGGAACTGACTCACCGGCCAGGTGAAGGCGTGGGAGCAGCACGCATGTGTGGGTCAGTCACTCTCTGAGTGGTGGGGTCAAGGTTCACCCGGTGGACACGGCTGTCACAATGCCATCCAGATTCTTATGGAAGGAGTGAATCAAATCTGAACGCATGAGAATCAGGTGCTCTGTGGAGACGCGTTGAAACCAAAGTATGACATTACACCTGCACCGTGGTCCAAATGAGTTAAGAGCAGATTTGTCCCCTGATGTGTCATCCATCCCACTGTTTATTTCGTCCCGTTTGCCTGTCGTCCTTTTTCCCGCTCAGAAACTCAGAAACGACAATGTCATCACATGTTGTAAAATTTAATCAAGTCTCGCCGTAAAAAGTCCAGTTTGCGTCATCGATTCTTGTTTTAAGACCACAAACACATTTCAGTGCTGAAGCTTGAACGTGAGCTGACACTGCAGGTGCGCTCCCGTCCGCCAGCAGATGTTAGTGCACAGCCCGACAGACAAACAAAGGCCTGCGGCACCTCTCCAAGTCGGCCAGCAGGAGGCGCTGCTGCGCTCATTGTCCTTTTATGTGCCACTTAGGGCCACTGCGTTGACTCCCAACATAACCCCAGTTCTCCACTGTCCTTCCTGCTTCAACCCCCTCAACACCCCTGGACCCATGGCGGCACTCTGAGGCCCACTCCTCAGTACATTTTCTGTCTGCTGGGCAGCACCGCCTCCTTCAGGAAGGAGAACACCAGGAGGATCCCAGACCTCTTCCCCCTCTTGCCCTTTGTGAAGTAATTAGACACCACGTCATCTAAAAATAAAAATAACAATATTCATTCAATGCACAATTCATCCAAGCGTCACACACACTGACCAGAGTCTAATCTGTCATTTAGTTCATCGTTGGCATGAAATCTGGTACCAGAACCCGAACTCCACATACAAGACATTAGCCAAAGCACCTTCCACACATAAAAAGTTTGTCCAAGTCCAGTTGACACAGACCCACTGAGCCGTGACCGCTCATCATGACCTCATGGAAAATGTGTGTTGTTTTCACAGCAACAGGTGCGTTGCAATGTGCCGTAAAGCGGAACAGCACAACAAACCCACTGGAGAAGTCAACTCTTCTTTTTGTCAAAGTTTCCATGATACACGCTCTGGTGTTTCTCTTTGTGGTTCTGTTGTGAAGACGTGTTTACTCTCCAGAAGGATTCATCAGCGTCCTCCTCGTTCTCTGTTCAACAGTTAGCATGTTAGGAGCTCTCAAACAGCTACGGACATGCCCCACGTGGGTAGCCGTCGCCAGCTCACAGCTGATTGGTCAGAACGTCCACGACGGTCTGAACCATCATCAGATTGAACAGGAAGAATTGTCTGGAGCCTCTAGAACCGACTGGAAACGAGGAACAACAGGACCGTTCAGACCGCTGACACTGCTGCTGTAACCGTTCCGTTGCTCCTCGAACCTTCGGTCTGACTGGACTTAACACACACTGAGGTGTCTGGGAGACACTCACCTCCTTGTTGCATTGTGGAAGGAAGCACGTTTTCCCCAGCTGAGAGCGACACGAAGAAAGCGAAGGGGATGACCCACAGGCAGATGGTGAAATACGCCAGCACCTGAGTCGTCAGGAAAGAGAGTCTCAAGACGAGAACACAGCCACACAACGGCACCGCAAGTAAACCGCAGCAGCTCTGAGATGGACTCACCTCTGAGAAGGGATAATACTCTTGTGCAAAGAACTGGAAGGCCATGTAGTGGTTCACCACCACCAACACTGCACACACACGGTTGGAAAATGAGAATACAGGATCATTCCATTTGAAGTGATGCTAATGTAGTTTTTCCAGCTTGACTCGCTTTGGTTCCAGACACGTTCCTTTTCTAGCACTCTTTAGTGACCAATCCGACAGTGTATGTCACACTGTTGCTTCTTGTGAATTTTATTTAATAAGTTGTGTGACACTTTTTTTCCTCCATACCTTTGGCATTGTTTTTACACTATTCTAATCTTGCATTTATACTATTATCACTACTATTGATACTACTCTCATAATATAAAAAAAACTCTGCATAATAAAAAAGAGCAGCAGATTCTGCGTTTCATCTCTGATGGAAAAAAACCTGAGTGGTGCCGGAACCATGAAGTGGAAAAAGGACATATACTGCATGTGCTGCACTTACCACAGGACAGGATGAAGTTGGGAGAGCTCAGCAGTATATAGGGGAATGTCTGCAGCAGACCAAAGTACACCAGGTTGGTAAAAAGGCCGACTCCTACCATCAACACTGGAAAACCTTCAAAAACATAAAGACCCGCCAGCACACCTGTTGAGAACTGAACACATCCACACAATGGAGTCAGCGGTTTTGCAGCCCCATCTCGACGAGCGCTGATGATGTTGAGTCACATCATCTTACCAGGATCATGTATTTTATTATTCGTCTGGTGGCGACTGTGTATTCTTCTATGAGTTCGGCCAAGTAGTACAGGCCTGCAGCTGTGTGAAGACAAACAGGAGGAAGGATTAGACACAATCTTCAAACCCATATTTCATTCATTCTGTTGGTTTATTGTGTGTTTTACTTTAATTCTGCAGAGTGAAGGCAGCTCTTCACTCTGCAGCTCTGCCATCAGGACATGTTTGGATGGACTACAGATGGACTGCAGATGATTTCTTTTGGCTTGGCCTTTGTCTGCCCTCCAGCTTGCATGTAAAAACAGTGTGAAAATCACATCAGTGGGATCACTCCCTGATGTCCACACCACTTCAACATCCACGTGTCCTGTCTACTTTTATTTAGCATTCGTTACATAAGGCAGGTTTGAAGAGCCAGGTGGGACTTGGCCAGGTAACTTCCTGACAACGTGGACACACAACTTCGCCCCACATCGCTCTTACATGCAGTGTCCATTGTTATAAACAAAAAAACACGTTAAGTACCTGACTGGGATGTATTTTATGTAATGGATTCCCCATTATGGACTTGAAATAAGCTAATTCGCGTTAGCTTCTTTGCTATCGAGTCTACATGGAATTGCGTGGTGCTCAGAGTTAACGCAGGTCTTATGATAAACGCAGCAGTTTGCTAATGGACCGATTTGTACGTGTTTGTGTGCCGATTACGTACGTACTTAGTGGACATGCATGCTAGCAGCTAGCCAACTATTAACAGCCCATAAGTCTAGTACTGTTTAAAATGCGTGTTATGATGAACAGCCGGCTGTGTTTAACCACAGAACACTAACACACATGGTGAAGAACAGAACGAAAATTGAGTTTTTAACTCAATTACTAACTAGGTTAACTTCCTACCTAACAGTTACAGCGTCGGCTAGTTTAGCTGGCTAGCAAACACATTCGTGGAGTGTAAATGACCGTGTTTATTCTGTGACAAGACCACTAACCCCAATTAGTGGGGGCATTAAAGTAGACGTTTAAGTCATGTTATAAATGAGACAACCTACGACAAAGTACCCCCCACACACACTCAGTCTGCTAGCGTTAGCAAGCTAACACTAGCTTGTTGCGTTAGCATGTGAAGGGGTTTAGCATGTACGTACCTATTGCTAGAGTGACGAAGGAAACCTGGATGACCAGCGACAACCAGCTCAGTAAATAAATAAACCACATCTCTCTGCATGTACAACACACAAAAAACGTGGAAAACAATGCAGGAAGCAGCGCGGCTGCTGGTTGCTAACCGGAACGAGCGCTGGAGGTCAAAGGTCACCGGCTGTGTTGCCAGTACAGGTTGAGCAGACAGGAAGGAGAGGACTGTTTCTTTTGGTTGTAGGGCCATCTGTTGTTGGGTGGGAAGCACCCACAAACTACACACCCAGGAAACACACTTTGTACAATACAGTGACTGTGTAGAAGAAAAATAATCAGAATTGTTGAGAAAAAAACTCAAAACAACACGTTTTCTGGAGATTGTATGTCGCTGTGTTCAACAAAGCATCGCAAGTGACTTATTAATTAAAATCATTGTACTGATGTAAAAAGTATCAACATAATGTGGAAAAACAGTACTGTCCTGAGTCCTGAACTCAATTTTAACAGCAACAAAATGATAATATTTGTCAAAACACTACACGGAAATCATCAAGTCCTGAAACATTGTGTGTCAACAGGAGAAACTACAAATTGTCACTGAACTGTGGATGATTTTTGTGGTGCAGGAACGATGGTGTGTTCCATTGGCAGTCTGAGTTAGGAATAAGAGTTGTTTTCTTTCTAAGTTGTTAAATGGAATGTCCTCCTAACTAGGAAACTCCAACTTGGATTTTGGTTGAGAATCCCAGATGGTGTCAGCAGCCATATCATATAAACTGTTTTTGTGTCACTTGGGTCTTTTGTTCCATTGCAGTGACTCGTACACACATATCACACATATAGTTGTTGTCAGTTTGTTTTCTGATCAACTTTGCTGCGATGAAAGTGTAACAACTCATGTCACTCTGACTTAGCATCTCGTACATCTGAGGCACTTGCACTATGAACAGTGAAAGAATGATGCCATGTCCTTTTTGTGCTAATCTCAGAGTACCCATTTGTCAACAGGACACACCAGACCTGCCAAAGCTGCCGCAGCACATCCCTTCGCTCAGCAAGAACTCAAAGCCATGAAGTGTGTGGCCGAACACTGGTGACATTCCAAAGAAGATAGTCGTCTGCCAAGGTGTCCACAAATATCCAGTGTCTCTCTTTGAAGTGTCTCTCTCTGTTGTCCACATGCATTGATTCAATAACACTCATTACTTGATTCCAGGAGCTCACACCTTTGTGCAGGAAAACAATAAAAAATGTATGGTGGAGAGTGGAGAGGCAGCACGTCCTGGAACAGGAGCTAAAGAAAGTGAATATGTAGTGTGAGACAGTGTGAAGAGTCAAAGTGAGAATAATTCCATCTGAGGCAGATAGATGGTCTGTCACACACACACGCACACACCAGTTGGTGTGTGGAGGTGATAAAACAAAAGGCGACCTGCTGCATTTAGAGATACTTTCAGGGGCGCAGATCACCTGAGGCTCTTAGCTCAACCACACCTCTGAGCTCCAGGTGTGAGAGCTCTAATGTGTCTAAATAAATGGCAGCATCCCTCCTCCCTCCATGCTCCTGCCACATCCAGCTTTAACAGGCCGACACCTCAGGAGAGAAAAGGCCATTCAAAGAGATTCAGATAGTGTTTATTCATTTATTAATGGCCATTTCCATCTATTTTTTCTGAGTGCTGTAACTTGCACTTGGATCAGAGGAATAATATTAAACACGTATGAGTGCATTTCACTTCCTTTGACACGCAACAGGTCCTGGCTGTTTGAAGCAGAGCACCTCAAGCTTTAAAGGATGAAACAAGCAGGTGATACGATCCGTGTCCAGACATTTTACTGTGAGATATTCAAATACATTCACCTCTGCAGAACAGGGAAAAAACACATTTCTCTCCTCTCAGTCTTCCAGGCCACAGACAAGCGCTGATTCTCTGATGCGAGAGTCTCTTTTCTCCCTGTTGTGTCTCAGCCTCAGGAGCACCGGGGCGTTGCCTTGCTCGCCTGCCCAGGGATCATCTGCTGCTGGGACACAGGACTCCACAATTGATTTCAAACAGCTTCTACATGGTGGTGAAGAAGACGAAGAAGGAGAATTCTCTTCATACCTGAAGGGTATGACGGGTCTTGGGCGTCACCCATCACCCTCCTCCTCCTCTGGAGAACCTGCAGGAGCTCGACCTCCCCAACATGGCGGCTGGTTCTCATCCCTCTCATCCGGTGGCTCACATGTTTCATGCTGTCCTGAAAGAGAAAGTTGTGTGCGAATGTAGTTGCTCAAATCCAGTTGGCGTGTGTCTGCTCATTACCAGCATTCCTCTCAGCTCCATCACCGCCGACTTTCTGTTCTCACTCTTCTGGTCCTAAAGAAGATTCAGGAGTTCAAACGTGTCATTTTGCATTTTGTGTTTTAAAAAGGAGCAACCACTGGCTGTCCATGAGCTGTCCTCATCCTGTTGACATAGACACGTGGGTTACTTTGACTTCTTGACCCTATTTCCAACCACTGGACGTCATGATTGAAGCTTTTACCTGCGTTCTGTTGACAGGCCTCAGGACGATGCCCTTCTTGATCCTTGCCATCATCTCATCCACTGCTCTGGCCTTAATGTCCAACATGGGCGCCGCGTCTGCGTGGAGAGAAGTGAAATTCCATTTTTTTCACCGTTCACAGCTAGACACTCAGAGAGCAAAAGATTTTTCTATCATTTGCATCAATTTTCCCCCAGAATTGGAAGGCCTGGACAACGGTACACACCTCTATGTCCAGTTACAGACAGAGGCCAGTGAGGTTCACCAGTGAATGATAAGAAGTATTTTCAGGTAAACTTACTGTTTTGCTCTCGTTTATCAGCTCCGCATTTCCTCCTCCTCCTCAGGAAGTCAAGTGAACTAGTCAAACAGAGACAGAGACAAGGCGGTGATGTCATAGATCATCACACCTCTGTTGTATCAGCATCGATCCCGACTCTGTGACTTCCAGCATCAGTTCAATATTTCCACATCTTCCAGTTGGGTTTCCACCTGTCACCTGTGTTTAAAATCACACACAAGCCTCCGCTGAAACAGTGTGGCTGAAACATACTTGGTGACAGTAGCCGGGAGAGGAGGAGGAGGAGGAGGAGGCGGTGGGGGAGGAGGAGGAGGAGGAGCCGAGGTCTGTTCCTCTGGTTCATCACTTCTTTCTTCTCTTTCCAGCGCATCTTTAAAGTATTTCACTGCAAAGGAGAAGAGTTGTGTTAACAGCCCGTGGAAGAAAAACATGTCTACATCAGCTTCAGTCACCAACTGTCGAATGAATCCGCGATGAATGACTTTTACTGACATCTAAAGAGACACACGCCCATTAGTGGTCACAAAAGCAGGGCAAAAAGAAGGAGGTGAAGGGTCAAACAAACATTCCGCTGCTGTTTGATTCCTGTCTCGAGTCAAACAGTGTTTATTTCCTGTACTGACCTTCATCCTGGAGCTGCGTAGCGACGCTGTTGGCCTCCGACAGCTGACTTTCTAAGGCCTTCTTGTCCTCCTCACTCCTCTCCAGCTGGTTTCTGAGCTTCTGCAGCTCACCACCGTCTCCCACAGTGCTCTGACCTCCAGGTGCCTGAGGTATAGGGATGAAGGAAAGCGGAGAATGACAACAGAGCAGCGAGGACATCCCATGTTCTCCGTATGATCGTAGAACACACACACACACACACACCTGGTCCTGGTAGTAGTGGTGTATATCACACAGCACCGTGCTGATGTTGGATAATTGTTCCAGGGCGTTGTGCAGCTGCACAGCGACCTCTGAGCTCTGCAGCGACGTCACATTCTGCCTGTCAGCCCTTCTCCACTGCGCCATCATCTGACAAGACAAAACACATCGTCTGTTGTCAACGTGATGCTTGCTGATCGTCGTCTGTGGCAATGAGCTGAAATTAGAGGAAACATTCATGGCGGCTTGTTGTTTTTCCAGCCGTAGGAGGTTAGAACGCTGTTTGACAGACAATGACAGAGACCTCATTAGCGTTTCTCATTGTGCTGACTGGAGGACAGTGTATGGGATGTATTATTCGTCCCACATCCTGATGAAACACACCTCAGTTTCAGTGGTTAAAAAAGTCAATTCCAAACAGTGGTTCCCAACAGCGGGGCCAGATAAACACTTTTTCTTTATTTTATCAATCAGAGTATTTTTGTCACCCAAACTCAGTCAGTCAGCGGTCTGACATGAAACCACATTCTGATTGGTTGATGTCAAACTGCATCCCAGCTCATGAGCGTGTCGACTCGGTATGCTCACGACACCTCAGTTCCCCAAATACATGAATGTGTGTACTATTCATTCATCGGTTTTTGTACATTCATTTCTAAATGCAAGATGTCAATTTCTGACTTCAGATCAAAAAGATAAAAAATCATCCAAAATTGATTTTAGTGGTTTCAAAGGACACGTCTCTCACTGTCAACCTCCATTACCACACCACTTACCACCATTACTTTATGTTTGTGAAACGTTTGGTACCAGGCGTCATTCACAATCAGTGCACCCGCACGGCTGCTAGCAGCAGGTTAATATGCATCCGGCTGGACTTAAGAGGACGGGCTGGAGATGAGGCAAAGAGCGCCATCCTGCCAGACAAGTGCTGAGTGCGTTCATGTGACCATTCAAGTCAGATATCTGACCCTGTTCTGTCCCAGGACCCATTCCTGCACTCGTGTTTAGCACGATACTGGAAATTACTAGGCTCTAATCTCTGCATTTTACTCTCATCAGCTGACATTTGTCACTCAGCAGTTGTTTCACACAAACACACCGCCCAACAACACACAAAGGAACGAACACACGCACACACAAACACACACACACACACACACACACACACACACACACACACACACACACACACACAAACACACACACCTCCAAATGATTTCCTGTTGGAGGCCCAGCATCATTATACCGCAGAGAAGAGGCTGGTGTTTTGAAAACACATGAAAACAGACAAATAGCGGCGTACACAAGAGGCATTCAGCACAGGGGGTCTTTTACAATGAACTGAGAGCAAAGGGGCTGATTTGTGCGACCAGTTGGGGGTCCTTTTCACAGGTAAGGACCCCTGTGAGGACGTCCTTTGTGTGCCTGTCCGGTAAATGGAGGACGCTGCTCACAAAAGCGACAATTGCTATATGCTGGTAAACATAAAGGTGTCAGGAGAACACAGGTTAGGCTTTAAAAAAAAAACGCTTTTCTCCCTCAGCAGCAGTGATGGCTGTTAATTATTGTGAAGGGAGGGGCCAAGTGGGACGGAAAGAGGAACAGAGAGAAAAGACCTTCATTATAGGAGCAGCTGGGCCGCATGACCCCGTGCTGTACGTGTGTGTGTGTGTGTGTGTGTGTGTAGATTTAAGTGAATTCTTTCTCACATGTGTGAAAGTGTTATTTCCTGCTTTTGTACCTCAGCCCACACAGAGAGAACATCTGACGTGCGGTGTAAAAACAGAGAATGGAGACCCCTTCTCCTGTCTCCCACATCAGCAGCTCTCTGACAGCACAAGTGTGTGTGTGTGTGTGTGTGTCACTTCCCTCCCGTCCTCCCAGTTTGAGGGTTTGTCTGTTTGCTGTAGCCGCCCCGAAGGTCAGCGCTGGCACTGCCGTTCCCCTCCCGTGGCACGCCCTGTCACCTCCAGTGTCCACAGGTGTGAATGTATGCCAAAATACTGAAAACACAGACGCACACGCCTGCCACACGCTCACACCTGGTGGGCGAAGACTTCAGCCTGCCGCCGGAGGCCCCGCTCCAGCTCCAGCTTCTCAGACATCTCGGTGAACTCCTCGCTGACAAGCTGGGAGACTGCAGGTGCACACACGCCACCACACAAGTTTTGCTGTCAAACTGTTTGCCGTGGTTTTGTTCCACTCCATTCCTTTCCCACCTCGTTGGACTTTGTTCATGCTCTTGCTATGTTTGTTCATTGTCCTCAGAATAGCCTCCTTCTCCAGCGCCTCCAGAGCCAGCTGAGGGAGGAACACGGTGGTAAGGCTCGCTGACGGTACACTCATGTTTTCCAGATCTACCTGCTCGCTGAGTCTGACATTCTCGCTGTTCAGAGTCTCCACCTGCTGCTCCAGCTGCATCTTCTCCGCCAGCAGAGCGTCCACTGACGCCTGCAGCTCTGACAGAGGAGGAGAAATTAAAACGTGTGCGTCAACAACTCATCGTTAATGCTTTTACGAACCTGCCATCCTGGCTTGACTCTGCAGCAGCAGCAACGTCTCCTCATTCCTGTTCTCGCCAAAATCAACAATGTCACCCGCAGTAGCTGTGAGCTCACTCTCGGGGTCAAAGGTCACAGCAGGCAGGTTTTCAGGCAGCTCAGTGATATGGGGCATCATCATCTGGCTCCTTTGCTTCAGGGTTTTGTTTTCTTTGGTCACCTAGGCAACAGAGGAGATGGCACATGGCTGTCAGAGGATCTTCACTGTACTGACCATAAGTGAATCACTGTTGATAATATTTATCTGTGTTTTTGAAAAGCGCATACATGGATGGCGAACGCCTCAGCACTTTCCCTGCAGGAGCGTTCAACCTGGAACTGGATCTCCAACATATTCATCTCTTCCAGGAGCCGGTTGGAGACTGTTGATGGAAGCAGTGGTCAGTCACAGTCATTTTAACACATCATTCAAACAAAACTGTGTTATTGATCCTGTTGGAACCAGTGAAGAAAGTGGAGACATGTAATGAAATCTCACCTTCCTCCAGTTGAGACAGTCGGTGATTGGCTTCATCCCTCTGCTGTTCCATGATCTCATACTAAAATGAAGTTGTAAAGAGAAATAAATGTTCAAATTGTGCTTTCTAATTTCACATCTCATGTGGGTTTGTCCAGCAGAACATTCACATGCTGATTAGCTCTTAATTAACACACATGAGCGGGTGACATTAATTAACCAGGTGTCTAATTAGCGTTGTTTTGTTTAGGCACACAACGCAATACCTGAATGTCATCTTCAGAAGACAAATCACTTTCTCCATCAGACTCTGCGAGGAAAAACAAATCATTTCATCAGACGGATGAATCATGGCAAGAGAAAACAGAAGACACTCGGTGGAGGAGGTGAGGAACTGAAGGATATAAGATACAGGAAGCGAAAATCATGGGAGTCACTCATGTGTTCAGACTTGTGTCATGTTTTAGCTGCAACTTCTTTTTTCCCCTTTCCAAAAAACAACCAAAAAAAAGACTTCCCCTGTTCAAGTCTTTGTGCTTAGCTAAGTGAACTTGCAGATAGCTAGATCGATACTTCATGGATCTCCCAAGGGAACTTCCCAGGTAGATTTAACAATCTAAATACAATAAGTGGAATTAGAAAGGTGTCACACATGAACCTGTTTCCAGCCTCCTGGCATGTTTTTAGCTGCTACTTCTTCAAGTAAAAGAAATGAATTTCAGTTTGCTTTCTGTTAGCTGTGTTAGCTCTCACTAGTCTGGCTAGCTAATTAACAGCTCCAGACTTTGTACTAAGGTAAGTTAACCAGCAGATAGCTGTAGTTTTGTACCAAACAGGAATTAATTCTGTTGAGTCTGTTTGAGATGTTAAGATGTTAAGAGAAGTTAAAACTTAAAATTTAAACAAATATTTAAACTGTTGGTGTTAAATGTGAACAATGGAGCCTACCTTATCACACTGTGGCAGCATGCTAATCTCAGTTTATAAGATGTTTTTATCTCACTGATATAATTCATTTTATTGGATAGAAATATTTATTTATTCCTAGCATTCAATTTTTTTGAAGTTACTCTGAACCCCTAGCATCAAAGCTGACCGATTTTGACAGGATTAAATATAATACTGGGATCAATCGTATTATCTCATAATTTGTGTATTTTAAAAGTGATTTAATTGGTACAAAGTAGTATTCCAGTTGAAATGCAAATTAAAACACAGCATTTGCAATAATATAACGGATTGAATCACTGAACATTTCACTATTAACATGTAAACTGACAAGTCCTGTATTACCTATCTGCTCCATTGATGCTGATACTGACTTATTAAAACTACATACCAATGATAATGATGTGACTAAGTCTCACCTCCAGCTGCAATGTCTTGGACCCACATCCTGTCGTTTTCTGCTGTTTGAACAGAACTGGGCCACATGTAAAACGTTCCCTCTGTCTGAGCAGCTTTTTAACTGAAACCAGGAAAAACCTCCCCCACTGTCACCATCTAAAAAAAGGGGAACTTTTAGTCATATGTCACTGTTTATTTCATATGGATTTGAGGGAAAAAACAAACATTTTATTGGTCCTGTATCTGACATTCTGATGTCATGAGTACGTTACAGGGAGAGGTGTTTGAACTTTTCCCCTTTTCATATGGCAAGAGGGGAAATGTAGCCTCTGGCCTCGCATGTAGTCTCCAAGGGCCAATGCTGTCTCTCTACGGCAAGATCAATGTCACTCAAGCAGCCGCTGCGAAGGAAAAGCTGCTTTTATTCCTCTATTAGCATCTGTGCTCCGGGTTCGCGACCTATGAGACATACGACCTGCCATGGGAGACAAATTCTGGGTGATAATTCAGGGGGAGGCAAATGGCAGTGATGACGGCGATGACACACATTCCTCTGCTGTGAATTATTGAACGACTTCAATTTTCTTGTTTTATTTATTCACCTGCCTTCCAGGAGCTGATTTCCAGGAGTACGGTGTGAGCGGCATGTGGGCGGGGCTTGCCACTGTGAGTGGGAGGTAAGATGATGACTGATGAGTACGTCTTATAGCTCAGGGTACTTTACATTTTCCTCATTGTCAGCAAATCCTCTGAGGCGCTCAGCCCCAAGCCCAATTTGTTCTGACGGACGATTGTGAGTAGTTAAGTTAAATGTGCAGCAGCTGATAATTTCCTGCCGTAGTTAATGGTCGTATGCGAATGCACCATGTGGTGTCTGAAGGATTTCCTCAAGATGCTCTCAGCTTGTCCTTTGGCTCTGGTGTCATCTGTCGATTCTTTTGTCTTTCAGTGTCTGTTCATACCGTGAAACTCTGTAGATGCGTCCCACAAACAGCTGTGGGCGACAAATCGTCCATTTTCAATGGGTTCAGCTTGAAACAGCAAGAAGACTCCAGTGAATCAAGGAAAACATGTTAACAGACAGCTGATCAGGGCTGAAGGCTGCAGCGGAGGTTTGCTCCTCTCAGGTGGCCTTCGACTTGACTAAATGATCATGTGCACCGGCATGCACCCTCAAAGAGCTTTGAGTTTTATTTTAAAACTCAGAATTGATGAACATTTGGAACGCTGACCCTGACTATTGGATGAGGCTTGTGGAATGTTTGACCTTCGAGCCATTCAAAGATCATTTTAAAAGAAGCTGTGATGAATCACGGCATGACGTCCTTGCAGTTTAATTAGTTTCTCTGTTGGAGTGGTGTTGCTCTCTTCACGGGCGCCACCTGAGTAGGGAAACCTCCACCCGTCTGTCACTGTGACCTTTGCTAACGATTCCTCACTGCGTTAGTAAAGCTGAAATTGTCACTTAACATTAAATGTCTGATGGGCGACTTTGTCAAAGACGTGATGCTCATTAAATCCGCCTTTACATTCGATTTGAATAGAATCAGATCAGAGGGCAGGTCGGAGGAAACAGATCAGACCACAAGGTTTTTCTTTTACCACCATAGCCTCCTTTTGTCGGAGGAATTGCTCCTTCGTTCAATCTGTTTGACCATTTCAAATTCAAATAATTATCATAGAATATATATATCATAGAATAGAATCGGAATCAGAATTCCGGAATGGTGAATAATTATAATAATAGTACTGATATATATTAATGTAATGCAAGTGTAATTTTCGTGTCAATCCATTGTGTCTCTACTTTATCTGAAGAAAGGAACACACACACACACACTCTGTTAGAGGTTTCATGACGCTGCTTGCACAGATTTAGATGTTTGGACACTAAACAGCATCTGGTTGTTGAGAGCTGGAATGAGCCTGCAGTGACAGATCGCCACTGAGCTGATGCTTTTGTTTTGTTCTGTTTTTTTTCCCGAGCATGAGGAGGGAAGGCCGTGATTATCGGCCACGTAAATGAAACGATCAACAATCTGACAAAGAGAACGATTATGAGAGAGAGGATGAAGCACACACACACACACACACCTGTGCTGGCCTGCTCACCACTAATGAGTGTGTGATTGGATTATCTGGGCTTTTAACAGCAGCGTCTGAGGCAAAACCTGCGCTGTTCACGCTGGGGTCAACGCCAGGGTCGTGACCTCTGCATAACACCAAGGAGGTGAATGAAAGACAGATGTTGAGAAAGGAGCGACAATTGGAGGGGGGTGTTGTTTTTTTAAAAAAAAACATAATGGCAACAGACACATTTGACAGCATCCATGCTGGGGGGGGGGTGCTGCTGAGAGGTGGTGGTGTGGGGAGGGGGCATTCAGATGACGGACAGGATGCGCTGTGACAGAAGCGCCTCGCAGACCCTGCTGGCCTCCTGCTGACTCCACTGTACTCTAGAAACATACAGGAGCCGGCGCCACCACCAGGTTTACCCACTCTTTATCTCACACACAGTCCGTCCAAACACAGGAAACATTCCATATCGCTTTCATAACCTCCAACACTCCTTTCACCATCTGTCAGGGTTTTTTCTAAGCGCTTAATGAGATATTTAATATGTGGGGCACGCTTGACATTACATCATCCTGTCATGGTCTGAGTGCACCGACTGTAAGTTACTGTGTGAGTCACCAGGACGCCGTCATCACGCTCATGTTCCATGTTACAGCTTGGAACGAGTCCATCTGGATGTGTCATCACCGACAAGGAGAAGTCCTGACTCAACATGGTGAGTTTGTCAAAGATCTCCTGAGATCTGCATCCACGCAGGTCACACCGCCCACATAGTCAACCACCTCTGAAAAGTCTTTCAACGGATCATTGGTACGAAGCAGCCAGTGTGTCACATGGTACAACTCACGAGCTCCTCACCCAGCAAGGAAAATGGAACGAATAAGCTCAGGTAGTCAGCCTGTATGAGTCTGTGTCCCATGTAATTTCTTTTCTAGTTCTATACCCTGACCCCAAAATGAGAACGGACCATTTGTTGCTACCAACTAGGATAAGCACAACATACATAATAAAGAAAGAAAAGTGCAGCTAATTTGTGACTAAATTAGACTTTCATTAAAGAGACTTGATACATATATTTGCTTTTACATTAAAATCTTTTTAATAACTCAATAATCAATTTGAGGAGGAACTGAGGAGCTGTCTATTTATTATTTCAGACTAACAATTGACTTTTTAATCACTTTGCATGCTCTGCCAATTCACTTGTGCATTTACATTTGATATTTTTGATTAAACTGTATTAGGGCTGATAATTATACATCATACTCATCTGATTTTAAAAAAGAAAAAACTCAGACTGCTTCTGATTAAAAGTCCTCTTTTGGCATTAAATGCAAATTCACCGTGTAAAATATACATATCATTCACTGGGAAAACTCAACAATAAATAGACTCAGGTCCTCCAGCAGTAGTCCTGGAGCTTCTCAGTGCAAACATTCAGCAGTACTCAGCAGTGTGTGTGAGGCCACCGGTTCTTCCTCTCCAAGCTCTGTAGGTGTCACTCTAACTCTGTGATCTGACACCTGTTGCTGCAGCTCATCAGCTCCCTCCTGCAAGTTCCCAGAAAACACCACGTTTAGCGCTGGAATACATGACACAACATCACACAAACATTCAAATTATTCCTAAAAGTGACAAACAATCAAGTAAAAGCGTGACATGATTGTTTGTTCCTGATTGTGACAGAAAGTCCATGTAAAAAAAATAAGTGTGTGTACAACAGATCAGAATAATCCACCATTGTTGGTGTTTGTCCGCCTCCGGTAGCAACCGCTGGGTCACGTCTTGGTGAAGATGTCAGAGGGGAAGTGCTGGCACATGGTGGCACAGACTGACTGTCTGACCGCCGTCTCTGGGTCAAAACAGGGGAGGAAGCGTGTGTCTGGTCGCTGGTGGCGGGCAGGGGGGCGCACAGAGGCACTGTCTGCAGCTGTACACACACACACACACACACTGATGGAGGCGTCTGTCTGGTTTTATTTAATTCTTTACAACATAAATTTGCACAATCATTTTAAATCTGTGATTTCTGTTTATTTGGTTTATCTGTGTCATGATGATGTGTTGTCTAGGAGTGGAAACATTTTTAAAAATACTGCTTTGAGCATAATTCCTGGTAAAGAAGTTATTGTCCTGTGAAGCAAACGTTGGTTCTGTGAGCATTTTAGAACAGGAGAATGTGCTGCTCTGAGCTACTTCATTCAGGACAAATGTCATGATATGAGGGTGGATGGAATTCAGCTCTGTAAACATGGAATGATTTTATATATGTGTTATCAATGTATCGTATTTGTAATGGTTGTGTATTCACGTGTCTTGAGAATTGTGACATTGTGTGTGTGTTTGTGTTCACGTTTGGGTGTTTGCTGATGACATCACAGCCTGAATGACTTCACCCCACACCAGAGCAGTCATCATTATCTGCTCACAGGCCACGCCCCCTCACCTCATCACTGTACATCCTCTGCTTCATCTTTTCATTCTTTCTCTCTCTGTCCGTCACCTCTCCTCTTCTCTCTGTCGCTGTGTGTTCCCAGACCCCCTCCTCAGATATTCCTGCCTGTCCCTTTTATCCCACCTCGCTCTTTGTTCACTCTTGGTTTTCTCTCCTGCTCCTGTCTCCTCTCCCTCCTCCTCTTCCTCCGTGTGCAGCTGGTGGGGCCCTTCCATTAGTCCTGACATGCAGAGGCACTGATTCTGTAAAGGTCGCGACCCTTCGCAGCGGGCTTCGCCAGGGCTTAGTCCTGCGCACTCACACATCTGCGTGCCCTGAGATGCCCACTGCGTGCATAACTCTAACCTTCACACAACACACATGCACGCCAACCTGTGCACACACACTCACCCTCGCACACACTCTCACAACTTTGGCCCTGCTTTCACTGCGCTGACAAGACTTAACCCCTCCCTTCCCACGCCACCACACAGTGTGTGTGTGTGTGTGTGTGTGTGTGTGTGTGTCAGATGTGCGGTGGAAGAAATCCTGTTTAATTGGACTGCTGCGGGCTTGGGAAAGACGCCGGCGTTCTCGAGCCTGTTACTCAGCTCCCTTTGTGTCGCCCGCCTTTGTCCACCCGTTAGTTTCATGTAATCACAAAGTAACGCACATGTACGTTCCTGTTCTAGATACTTCTACTCCAGTGCATTCCAAACACCAAACACTTCTAAACTTTAAAACTGATAACACAGAATGTGAGCGTGAAGGTTTGGTCGATTGGGCAGGTGCTCTTCATCTCTCCTTCCTCACTCCTTCCTTCCTCCTCCCTTCCTCACTCCTTCCTCCCTCCCTGCTCACTCCTTCCTCTCTCCCTCCTTCCTTCCTCCCTCCTCACTCCTTCCTCTCTCCCTCCTGACTTCCTGGTCCATTCCCTCCTCCCGCTCTCAGCCCGTTGCCGCTCACCGTAACTGGCTGTAACTTTGCTTCTCTCCCCTTTGTGGCGGTGACAAAGGGGGCCGCTGCCCTCTCACAGGCTATGTTACAGGCTGTCACATGAGGCGGACACTCTGGGACGGCCCAGCGTTATCTACTGTGACAACTCAGATTACTTCCACAGCCTCCCATCTGATCAGCACATCCAATTCAATTAGTGGCAATTAGTCCTGGTACCCCTGCCCCCCC
>CAAKHB010008221.1:20687-30757 GCA_901007665.1 Aeoliscus strigatus
TGTGTGTGTGTGTGTGTGTGTGTGTGTGTGTGTGCATTGAGTTTGAGCGAAGGGGCGGGACAAGGAAGTGATCTTGTGTGCATGTGTGTCTTTTCCTTCTTCGTCGACAAAACGGATGAAGGTCCCATGAATGGAGGGAACAATCCCTGTGATTTTTCTCATGTCAGAGGTCAGAGTCCACGCAGGCGCCTTAGCTCGTGTGTGGTCACTGCTGCTCTGCTGGGGTTGACACATCGGCTGACAGGCCCGGCAGAGGTGGACACCCCCTGTTACTAATGAGGGCAACCTGCCGTGACCCCCCTGGGTGCTGGGGGGTCAAACTGAGCAGAGATCCACGTCAGGATCAGAACGTGAATGTGTGACTGACGCCGTCTGGCAATAAAAGTATTTTCATTCCTGGAGCCGAAGGGGACAGTAACACACACACAGGGCAAAAGTCACTAGCAGAAATATGAAACCAGGAGGTCGCAGGTAGGATTCTTCAGTTGCTACGCTGTGAAAGGAGACCAAACCACCTGAGTGTTTGAGCCCAGACACAAACAACAAACTGTTCCAGGAAGGTCATTTCTGCATGACGGCAGCAGCTCCCCACTGGAGTTCATGGATCGAACCACAGGAATAACATCAGCAGAAACATGAGGGGGAGCCACAGGAGGAACCACTGGAGGAACCACTGGAGGAACCACTGGAGGAACCACTGGAGGAACCACTGGAAGAACCACTGGAAGAACCACTGGAGGACGGACAGAGCAGCAGCAGACGTTCAGACAATCAGATCGTAATCGTCATTGGAAAAAAACTTCAAATTCATCTGAGCGTGTTGAATGAGACACTTGAGACTCGTCCGTGAGACGTGACTGTCTTTGAAGCCTCACAAGGACACACACACACACTCCTTTATTGTCTTATACAAAGTTCTGAGTGGCTTCTTCACGCTCCTCTTTCTTCCCAAGGAGATGCTGCACTCCTCAGCACTCCAATCATCATCATCATCATCATCATCATCATCATCATCACCTCTTATCAGCAGACACAGCCCTCTGCTGCTGAATGGTCAGAAACATCTTCCTGACGTTACAGGTTGGTAGGTTGGTGTGTCACCGTGGTAACACAGCGGCGGAAAGAGAAAAAGAAGAAGGCTCGTTAAGTTGTCAAAGGCTGTCCAGGTGTTCATGGTGAACGTGGCTTCAGGAGCTGGATGAGAAGTAAAAGGTTCCATCTCGTGTCCTTGAGGTTCAGTCAGACCACATCAAGCAGGACGAAGGCTTCAGCACGGAGTCACACCGCAAAACAACACAGGAATGTTTGTAATGCCCCGCCGCCGCCACTGCTGCTGTTGCTTGTTTAGTGGAACGTCTGCGTGGAGATTTTGTGAATTCAGGTGAGAAGATGCAAATATGGACAAACAGGAGATGTGGGTGAGGTGTCCTTGAATCCTCCCAAACGTGTAAATTGAAGGCTTCGGGTCTTGAAAAGGAGATTAGATAGAAAGAAGAGAGCACAGTCGACCCCCACTACACACACAGACCTGATATTTATTGTGCAGTTGAGCAAATACAAAATGTAATCTGTGCTTTTTGTATGCAGAGACAACATTCATTCAGTCCTTTGAAATGTTGTTAGTGAGTGTGTGTGTGTGTGTGATGGGTCACCCACAATTCCTGGTATTGTCAGTGGATGAACGCTTGCGTGAAACACACGTGCTGCGACCTGCGTCCGGCCTTGATTCTTTCACAGGCGCTTTCCCCTTTTCAGAGGCAGAAAAAAAGAAGAATCCAGATGAAAAGCTTGTTTGCTCTTTCACACAACAAACGCTCTGATGGGAAGAACGTCGGCGACATTCTGTTTCCAATCAGGCCGTGAATGATGGCGCCATTTAGTTTTAACTGAAGATAAAAAGACTGTTAAAACACTCGCATAGCTCAACGCGCTGAATGCAGGATCACTGCTTTAATTACTAGATAAACATGTTTACTATCCCATCAGTGTGCATCCTACCGGAACGTAGTGACACATTCAGATGAAAATACTATCACGGGGTCATCATGTCACACTGGAAGACAAATGACACACTCGCACATTGCATCTCAACTTTACATTTTTCAGTTTCAAGTTTTAAACAAATGAACGTCATGTCAAGAGTTAGAGGAAACCTTTTAGTTATTTAGTTTTAAAGAAGAGTTGATTCACAAATATACATTGTACTTTATTGGATTATTTAATTTTGTTTGTTCCTCCGCGAAGGAACAATTACCTGGAGAGAACTCATACAGACATGGGGCGAGCATGCAAACTCGACATACAGACACTCCCAGGCCAAGAATCAAACCAGTTTATTTACTTATTTTACTTTATTTCAGAAGGATGAGTATGGGCATGAATGGAAACATTCCCGTGCTGACCTCTGGTTCGCCTCTCATCAGAATAGCTGTTGCCCGTTAGCTGTCTGTTTTTTCCCCATTAGCTGCCTGTTAGCTGTCTGTTAGCTGCCGGTTAGCTTTCTGTTAGCTTTCTGATAGCTGTCTGTTGGCTGTCCGTTGGCTGTCCGTTAGCTGTCTGTTGGCTGTCTGTTAGCTGTCCGTTAGCTGTCTGTTGGCTGTCTGTTGGCTGTCTGTTAGCTGTCTGTTAGCTGTCTGTTGGCTGTCTGTTAGCTGTCTGTTAGCTGTCTGTTGGCTGTCTGTTAGCTGTCTGTTGGCTGTCTGTTGGCTGTCTGTTAGCTGTCTGTTAGCTGTCTGTTAGCTGTCTGTTAGCTGTCTGTTAGCTGTCTGTTAGCTGTCTGTTAGCTGTCTGTTAACTGTCCGTTGGCTGTCTGTTAGCTGTCTGTTGGCTGTCCGTTGGCTGTCTGTTAGCTGTCTGTTGGCTGTCTGTTAGCTGTCCGTTAGCTGTCTGTTAGCTGTCTGTTAGCTGCCCAATCTGCAATTTGTCCAGTTATAGCCACGTTGATAACACTTGTAATAAACCAACCCGTTTGTAAATCTGTCAAGATTTCATTTCAGAGTAATTTTGTTAGAGCACGTCACTCACCTTCCTATCGCCACCATACAACGTATCCTAATAGAACCCCGTGGCAAGATGGCCGCCGGTGAACGATGTAGTAGGCTCCTCCTTGAGGAATCTACCCTTCTATATGTCTATGGTCTGGCCCTAAAGGCCACCCAGTAATTAACCTCTGACACCCTGAATGAATCTCCTTACACTTCCTCTCACTACGATCTTTATGACAAACTATGAGCGTTTGACTCCGGAGAACGAACAGAAGACACTGGCCTCCATAAACTCACAGGTTTTCTTTCCCCTTGCTGCCGTCTTGCTGCCGTCTTGCTGCCTTTCTCCACGTCCTGTCGTGGCCCTTTTCTCCGCCTTCCCAATCCAACTAATCCGAACCCTCCCGCCTCACCCCCGACCACACGACCTTTGACCCCGCGCACCTCTTTGAATGTCACATGACCGTGCAGGTGTGGAGGGGTCTCTGCCCTGGCCGACCTCTAATTAGTGACCCTAATTAGTGGTGGGGGCCCCCCCGGTGGGCCGCTGAGCTGCTTTACTGCAGAACCAGAGTGGGATGGAGGGATGCAGGAAGGAGAGCGGAGCGGAGAGACGGTGGGGGTGGAAGGACAGTGCTGCATTCCTAACCCCCCCCCACACACACACACAAACACACACACACACACACACACTGGTAAAGAAAACCCAGCTGAACATGGACTTCAGCTGATCTGGAATTGATCCTCTGTCATTTCATCACACTGCAAACACACTTTTCTATTCATCCTCTTGTTCTTTTGTTGGACTGTATTATTATTATTATTGTTATTATTATTAATAATAGTTATTTTCTGTGCAGCTGCTGTTTGTTGGCAGAGGTGTGCATAAACCTGCATAAAAAGTTGAATGAATCCATTAAATGTTGAAATATTAACCGATGCACATTTATCTCACAGCTGGTAAGTTATCATCTAAAAAAACAAAAAAAGCAAGAAAAAAAGCCCATTTTTATTTTTCATTCAAAGTTCAAATCAGCCTCTTAAAGGGAAAAATTAATCATCATTCATCTGCTGTTGCTTTGTTTTCTACTGTGAAATGTCAGTAAAAGCAGAGGAGATCTGAGTTTGCTTTTAGTTTTAAGAAACAAAAAGTAATTTTTGTAAGTAAAAAAAGGAAGTAAAAAAAGATCAATGTAGGTTTTTATGTTCAATCATTGTTTTTTCAATTTAATGTTTGTATTTTCCAATCTCACTCTCCATCTACTAATTGAAACTAATATTAAACGAATAAACTAATATTAATATAACAATAATAACAATATATCATATCATATCATATCATTTTATACAATATTATAATGATATTAATAGTCATAGTTTTAAAAAGACACTGTTTACGATCAGCAGCTGATGCGTCGTTCAAACAACAGACAGAGCGTTTGTGCTCTATAGCGCCTCCGTCCGTCCCCTGTGCGTCCCGCCCTGCTCTGGTCCTCCTGCGGGTCCTGGTGCCCAGGCCACCCATCTGGTCTCCTTTCTGCTGGCCCTCTCACCTCCTTGTCACTCAAATAAAGGTGCCAATCACAGTAATTGGCCCCCTGCAGGTCGATTGTCCCGCCTGGAGAAGTGGCCCGTGAAGTCAGGGCTGTGGTTCTTTAACGCCTAAATTCTGTCGTTTGCTGCATTATGAATTTGACACAGGAAAAAAATCTGATTTTATTGGGGGGGTTGCGCGAAGCCTGCGAGCAGGATTTGTGACGTTATCAACTACAGTGAAGGACGAGAAGCCTTGTATCATTTCATTTGTTCATTTGTATTGAGATAAAAGTATTTTAAACTTGCCCCTCTATGTGCCTCAAACATGACTTCACATTAAATTACAAATAACTGGAGTTTTCATCTTGGACAATAAACATTGTTGTGTTGATGAAAGACATTTAACAACCTGCAGGAATCACTGTACGTAATTAAACATCTTAGTAAGCGTTTTACATGCAACATGTACACTACACAATAACAGTCTACGATAAAAAAAGAAATCCACTTTTTTCGTCCCTTAATGAAAATATCACAACACACAAACCTGAGTTAGGAAGATTTAAATCACTGTGACACAAACTGAAATAATGTAATTTAGTATCAGCTCACTATGGATGGAAACGTGACAACAATTTTAGACGTTTTTCTTCAACCAACATGTTGCTCAGAGGACTTTTAAATGACTGATGACTGACTTCCTTCAAGGACAAAAGGCTGTAATTGTACCATCCACTGATTTTTATATTTATTTATTTGCCAAAAAATCATTTTAGATGTTTCCTCACAGAGCTGCGAGCTGAACTCAGCTGTCGGTCGAGTTCAGAGTCAGACGTACATTTGACAGCAATGCCGCAGAGAAGCTGCCAACTGCTGAAACTTCCACCGCGGTGCCAAGAATTCCAGGAAAGTAGCTGTGGGCGAAGTGTGTGTGTGTCTGTGTGTGTATGTGTGTCACGTTCATGACCACACTCAAACAACAAATCTTTACTTTAGAGCAAATTTACTTTGGATTGTGTGACGTGAACGTTCACTCGTGTGCTGCTTCCGAACGAAGAGACAGAAAACAAAAAACACGACGCTGGAGGCAAATTACATAGACATATATTTGTATGCATATGAATAAAAATACATATACATATTGTACAATATCTCGGCCAAGCGTGAAAACAGCTCTGTCAGCCCAGAAACAGAAGTACGCCTCTTAAATAAGTGCAAAATGTTAATGAGAGAAGGAATCGTAAAGCATAGAAAGTCATTGTTTTTAATCTGAACTTCCATTTTTGTTTTTTGTTTTTTTTTCCTGTTAAAATCACATCGAGCGGACATGGAGATACTTGTGCAAAGACCCATTTATATATATATTCATATATAAATTTATATTTATGTACATAGAGTTTTGTCTGGTGCTGTTAGCTTGACATTAAGTAGCTTTTTACTGCTCAAATGGAAAACAAAGAGGTCACGGTCCGTGCAGGAGCTCGTCTGTGCATTCAAACAAACAAAGAATTGGTTCATTTCAACAAAGATAAAATAAAAGAACCCGACAATCTCAGAAATGATCAGAAGAACCCGGATGCAGACGCCGTTTGAAGGCAGTTCAACATCTTTGACAGCTTCGAGGCGCAAAAAACAGTACAAGAGGTCACCGGCGGAACGAAACCTCCAGTGAGGACGTGAAGAAGAAAAGAAAAAGGCTTTTGTCGGCCGGAGGAGGCGGCGCTCTCGTCCGCTCCTCCTTCCTCCAGATGCTGCAAACATTCACTCTAACAGAAACGTGCAGTGAGTCAGTGAGCCGCCGAGGAAACCCACGGATGTTTGTTCCTTGTTCACCAACAGCCGGCTGATAACCTGGAACTCTCCGGTTCCGAGTTTGTAGCCGACAGATTGAAATAAGCACACGCGGAGTCTGACCTCTCAGCTCCATCGCTCTGCTCAATATTTGATGGAGCAGAGTGAATTATGGATGGTGCTTATAGAAAATAATACGCCGTTCAACAACAGCAAAGAGCAGTGAGTAGATAATGTGTGTGTGTGTGAGGGTGGGGGTAGGGGCGGTGGGGGGACCTTTTTTCACCAACAAATCACTCGCCAGACAACACGGGTGTGAAAAGAGGAGCCAGCAGCCTGCAGGTCGTTGTTCAATTCAGAACCTTTCATACGTAGGTCGGCTCAAGCTGGAGCTGACGAGAAGCACCGAACAGCAGAGGGGTGGGTCAAAGGTCAGCTGAGTCGTACAGATTGAGGGCAAACTGCGGTGAAAGGCAGGTTTCCTGCAGGTTGCTGTTTTCTTTGGGCATCAAAAGAAGCCTGCGCTGATTTATTCCTTCATGTCACCGGTATCAAACGCTGGTCCGTAAAAAAAGAACAAGACAAAAAAGACAAGAGCGGCTCAAACGTTTTGTATCTAACTGCGTTTTGTAATGAAGCACAAAAAACAGGGAGGCGGGCTATGAACGTAAAGTGCTTTCAATGAGGGAGGAGCAGAGGGACAGATGGGCGGAGCTTCAGTCAAATAAATAGAGCACATGCAACAACAACTTCCTGTCAACAATCTGGTCACTGTGTGTGTGTGTGGAGACCCTGACTCAGCACATTGCCCACCATGTTTTTGTTGTTGTTTTTCCGTAAGTGTTCTAACATTCTACACGTGTGCCTCAAACACAATCATAGATAAAACTGGATTCAAACTCCTTCACGTCCACATGAATTTGGCTCTAAAGATGAAACTGAGGAGGAAGATGTGAGTGGAGCAGTAAACGGGGTTCAAAGGTCCTTTGCCTGTCGTTGGTGAACTCATGAAATGCTTTGGCAGAATGCGACCAGCTTCTTCTTTTATCACATCCACATATGTGAGTTTTGCACCTTTTGTCCAGATCTGGACACACGTTAGATTATTTCATACACAAACACTGAACTAAAAGTTTTCAAAAACTACAGCTGGACAGCAAACACACCGATATCAAAATGCTACGATTCTTTTTTCTTTTCTTTTTTCCTCAGTGAAGCACGTGAACTAAAATGGCCGCTTAAATGTAACTGCTCTGATTCACATTCAATCTGAACTCAAGTTTTTTTTGTAAATTTTTGTTCCTGAAGGCCTGTAAAGAGAAACACACACACACTCACACACACAGACACACACAGACACACACACACACACACACACAAACTCACAGGACGAAAGAAGAGTCACTTGAAAACAGGTGATAGAAAGTCTCGCAACATACGTAAGTTTGTTGCAACAATTCACAAGTTGTCTTTTGTTAAGTTATTGTGACTCTTTGTCACATGACGTCTCTCCATTTTTTGTGTAAAACAAAATGGCACTATGAGGAAAAGCCCTCATCACGCATCATCCCGCAGCGTCCTCAGCTGCTCCAGCAGGAGACGCAGGAACGTTCTCCGACACTGACACCGCCCCTAAGAAACCGTCTTCTTCCCGCCCAAATCTGCCTCCTTCCTGTCCAGCCGCATGTACGGCTCGAAAGCCGAGGAACCGCAGCCGTACGTGGACGTCAGTTCGTGATGCGCGCCCCCCAGCAGAGGCATGGAGAAGCAGAGCGAGTGTGGCGGAGGGACGCTGAGCCGCGGCGATGGCGGCGTGCCGGCCAGCGAAGGCAGCGACAGCCCAAAGGTCCCGCTGGGCAGAGAGCTGGGGGGGGTGCTGCCACTGATGCTGGGGGAAGAACCTCCGCCGGGGCTGCTCAGCAACGAGCCATTGGCCGGGTGCGGTGGGGGCGGCCCCAGCAGCGGGTTGTGGGGCGGAGGGGGCGGCGGTGGGCCTGACAGCAGCCTCCCCTGCTCCAGCAGCCGCAGGATGTTGCAGGTGGCCAGAGACTCGGACGAAGAGGACGAGCGTTTGTCCGAATCCTTGGTGGTGTCCTTCTTCTGTTTGGTCCTCCGATTCTGGAACCACACCTTCACCTACAGAGAAAGGACACATAGTAGGAACACGTTGTCACGGCGACGTCGGACGCTGTTTAACTCACAACTGAAGTTCGGGAGCACGCTGACAACAACGCTTTCACCCACAGCGAGTTAGCTTCGCATTTCGTCACGGCAGTGTACGGTTACTATGGAGACCACCTTCAACCGGCAAATGAACAAATGTGTTGGTTGAATGTTCCACGCTCTTTGGATATTTGTGCGTTTGTTGACACGTTGGCTGACGGACTGTGGAATGAGGACATGTAGCATAGCTGCTAGCCTCTTAGCATATTACATTTACAATCGTTTCAACCTGAGGAGGGCGCCACTGGGTATATCTCAACGGCTTCGGGTGGGGGTGGGGGTGGGGTGTGGGGTGTGTGTTTCCCCTCACACGCCTCAGCTCTGACTCGTCGGTGACCTGGGTAGATGCACAGCTACATCGTAGCATGTTGCCCCGAGCTCGCAGCAAGAGCACGCAACACCTCCACAGCAAAGCGAGACACACGCGCAGGAATCCGTGCAGAACAAGCAGAGGTGCTGTAATCCCCTGGCACCAGCCATCGGATCGGCTCGTTGTTTGATCACGGCCGGTCCCAGGCACTTTAGCTCCTCTCACACTTCACGGCTCTTCTGGGAAAGAACAGAACTGCGAGAACACGCAGCTCACGTCTCCATTACCTGACGGATTGTTGTACATGCACCGCAAACAGGAGGAGGGACACTATCATCCTCTTACCCCCCACCCTCCCCCACCCTCACCCCTCCCTTCCTCTCACGGCAGTAAACTTCTGAGCATCACACCACCTGCAGTGGAGAAAACAAGCCCAGTGAACTTTTGTGTCCTTGTCTGCCATGTTTAATTGATGGGCCACAGCTCTGAGGCTTTAATGTATAGCGTGTTGTAACGCTGTTGACTGGAGGGCACGGGGGGGTCAGGTGAGACTGTGGCACGGAGGGCACGCACACACACACACACACACACACACACACAGGAGTCATATTAAAAATGTACGTTCCTGACCGAGTTCCTGCACCAAGGAGTTCATATCACAGCAGATTGTTTAGTTCACTAAATTGCTGTTACTTTGTCATTAGTTCTGTCGCTCGCACGCACGCACACACACACACACACACACACACACGTTTCCCACACGTTTCCATTCATAAATCCTAATCAGTTGGTTTGTGAGGCAGAGTGTTTCACACACACACGTAAGCCATCCAGGAATCTAATCCCTGATAAACCAGGTTTGGAACGCCGCCGATTTACCAGGAAACACACGCACGGGCAGAAACACACACCAACCGTTGTTGACTTTCATCAAACGGTCAGCTGATTGCACAACCATTTCTATGGTAGAATGAATAACTGAGTCGTTCTGAGTCGTGTTCCGGTTGTGACACAAGAACACTGACGCCATCTTGGATTGTAGATTAGCTTAGCATTTCGTTACATCAGTGTACGCACCTAATTACCATGGTTACCACCTTTTAACCAGCAAATGAACATACCTGTGTTTGCTGGACTTCATCTGCAGCACACACACACACACACACACACACACACACACACACACACACACACACACACACACACACACACACACACACACACAC
>CAAKHB010008224.1:21590-32568 GCA_901007665.1 Aeoliscus strigatus
CACCCCTCCCAACCCCAAACAAATCTCTGGCTGTGTTTCCCACCTGGCAGCCAAAGTAGCACATTTCAAAGTCCACATCTTCTCAACAAAAACCTGCTCTGTCAACCAACTGAGAGTCTTTGCTCTCGGACACTGGACGTCAGAGCCAAGTTTTAATAGCTTGACCAAACCATGAACGGTCTCTCTCTCGATGTGCAGGGGAGAATGAAACGGCACCCGATTGATTGACGACACTCAGGTTTAAACAGAAGTTACTGAGGAATTATTGTTTAAGAATGCCCATATATGCCCATATATTAAATGGGCATTCTTACTTTATGTCGTGCTGCACAGACTTCTACTTGAACTGACTCCAATGGCTGCAGCCGTGGTTATGTAAAGACACAAAGTAAAGCACAAAACAAAACTATCCAAAATACCAAAACGGCTATTCGTTATTTGACACTGGAGCGTGGCAGAACAAAAATAGGATCCCACAGTCACACAGCAATAATCTGGATGAAATCACCTCTGAAACAATGACAGTAAAAACTTAGACCATGTAAAGATTTGTTTCATTTCCACCTCCAAGAAAGAATCTTTTCAAACCAGGTCAGCCGCCGCTTCTGTATGTCTGTTATTATATATATCCTATATGTAGGACTTTACAGCGGCTGACAACGGCTCTGAATATTCACAAGGACAAGGTCCGTTCTCCGCTGATCTTGTATGGGGCCAAACGCTGACTCAGCTGAATCATCGAGAGGTGAAGCTCATGAATGAAAAAGTGCCCGAAACTTCATTTGCCGCCTGAAATCAAGTTCTCCTGATTCTCATCTCTGAGCGCCAGCGTTTTGGTGAAAGTCACGTGTAAATATTTAAACCAGCGACATCACAGAAACAGTTTTTACTAATTGTTTTGGTCCTTTGGAGCTGCAAGGTCCATTGTTCAACATTTTATCATTAAGATAGATCAAGAGATGTTTTCATAAATTTACAAATCACAATCGGAATCTGTACATTTGTACCTACCAAGTATTTGTTTATGTGTATGGTGCCAAACGTTCATCGTAGAATATTATATTATAAGATCATAGAATATTGACAATTAATATGTATTATTAATGAAGTAAGAATAAAAACCTCAGATGTCTAACACTGCACACAATAATAAAGATTATTATTATCAAGGACTAAGTACTTTAGACACACTGCAGTTAAATGTATTTTTTTCATCATTTATCACCGTCATTTGTGCGTTTCCCACAGAGAATCCTTTTTTTCATCCGTGCCGTCGTTTTGACACTGACACGAGCTGAAGCTACTGGAGCCCAATGAACAACACATTGAACTGACACATTGTCAGCAGCTGACGGTATCCTAGCAACAGCAGCACAAATATTGCACCGGTTTGCTTTTCTTTGGAGAATGTAATAAATAACTGCTTTAAAATGCCTCCAACTGCATTCAGTTTAGTTTTTCTTGCCGTGTGTGTCCGGATCGAACTCTCACGCTCACTGCACACGGATTCACGCCTCGGCGACGCAGCATTTATTAAACCAACAGCCATCACTTCTCATATACCGCAAACATTTGTCGGAGAGAACGTGTTTAACATAATGTCCGAATTCACTATTTATGTGCAGTTGATTTATTTATCAGCTTAATCATTCCTCTCTCGCTGTTCTCCGTCTGTGCGCCCTTCTGTCTCCAACTTCCCACATACACAAACCAGCACACATTCTGGCTCTATCCAATCGAAACCGCCTTTCCTCCGCGAGTGGAGTCACGATGCTGAGCTTGCCTGGTCAAGATACTCTCGCCGAATCCAGCTCAAGCTGCAGCATCTCATTCGTTTCTGCTTCGTCACACGCGAGACAATCTCTCAGACATTCTCGCCATCTATCTTTCATATCACATGTTCCCGACAAGGACGTCTGATTTCTGGCGTAAAAGACAATTGTAGCACATTATAAAACACAGTTCATCAATAAATAAGGAGGACTCGCCCACCTACAACAGCATCGTCTTCTCAAACTGCGGCTTGTTGCGTGTTTTTGGTTTGGTTATGACGTATTGTCTTACCCTCAACATCGCACAGTGGCTCAGCGGTTTGATGTCTAGAAATAATGACGAGGAGCTGAGTCGGGACGTGTAAATCCGGTGTAAGACGGTGTCAGGTAACTCATAGATGTTTTTAGTTTGTCTGGTTGATTCTTCTAAATCGATGTGAATTCTCATGTTACGGCAACAAACACTGAGGTAAAGAAAATAGAGGGGAAAAAAAAGACAAGAAGAAAAGATATTTACCACTACAATCCAATGTAAATAAGGATAAACATGTATACAGATGTGCAGTTTTAAAGACAGTGAATGAGAATCTCTCCAAACTAGTTCGTTTCTCTTACTAATATGTCAGATTTCAACAACGCGCCGTCGTGTTTCTCATGGTTTGTTTGACCTTTAACCTGGAGCTCATTAGGACCAGCTGGTCCCGCGGTCCAGTCATGGCGTACAGTGAATGACCTCTGAAAAACCTTCAGGCGTCTTTCGCAGGAGCTGTACGCCTCCTTGTTCTCGTCTTCTCTGCCTGCTTTACTCAGTGTTCATTAGAAGACAGACAGATAGGTGTATTAAAAGTAATTTTCAAGGATTCTCTTTGCTCATTACTGTCACATCGTGTCTGGAAGAGATTTCCCCACTGTCTTTTCCGCAGCGCTTCCACTCACTGAAGATGAACATTTTTCATCTCGTACACATTATAGATAACTGTTGAATATTGAAATGAGCTGGTACACAAATTTAATGACATTGGATACATGAGTTCTGTCGGTACAGTGACTCAACACGCATTAAACTAGTATTAATTCATTCGGCAGAGGATAACAAAGATAAATCTGGACCGTGTCGGCGGACAAATGCTGCAGATCCATTCCATAAAGTTGATCTCTATACTCTCCTTCATCAGTGACAGATAATAAATGTCACACAGATCAAAGTTAAAACAGAAATTCTTGTAGAATTAAATGCCCTTGAATCATTTTCAGTCATGTTTTTCTTTGCTGATTTTGACTTTGTCGCATTGTGTGAGATGTTCACTTTAGCCACTGGTGGCACGGTGAGGCAGTGGTTAGCCTCAGAGAAAAAAAGGTGTCTCGTGGGTTTTCCCCGGGTGCTCCGGCTTCCTCCCACCTCCAAAAGCACGCCATAGTTAATTGGTTTCTCTGAATTGCCTGTAGGTGTGAATGTGAGTGTGAATGGTTTTCTGTGAGCACCGCGTTGAGGTGGCGACTCGTCCAGGTTGAACCCATCGACAGCTGGGACCTGAAGCTGACGGAGTACCTGGAGAGTACATACGAACTCCACACAAAAGGAACCCCAAGGACCTTCTTACTGTGTGCCAATCCCTGCACCAGGAACTTTTTTTATAATTTTATAATTTTTACAATCATAATTTACAAAATATTATTTATTAAGAAATTATAAAAGTAATTTCTGTATATAATGTATTTTTATATTTTGTATATGTATGTATGTTTTATGTTTTTACAAATATTGTATAATTTGATTTACAATAATAATTTGTATAGTGTCACAGTTTTTGTAAGCGCACGGGAACTCACATGCAGACGGCACACACGCATGAAACCTCCTTGTGGTTTCCAAGAGTTTCCTCACGGCAGGCTGAAAGTGTCTCAGCGAAACCAGCCGCGTTCAAATTACCTCTGCTGCGACCGGCAGTGTCTAAATCACCCCAGTGTGTTTTCCTGTGTGCAGCGGAACACGTCTCCTTCACTCACCTGCTGGCTTCCCGCTCTCTGCTCGTGCTGCATGACTTGCAACAACATTCAGACCTGCGGTTGTGATGACGTGTTCACCGCCGTGACCTTTTCGTGACACCACGCCGTCTGTGTTCCGTTTGACAGAATCCCCGGCAGGCTCAATGACAGACGCACTCCGCTCGGAGAACTCAACTGGATCTTCACGGCCATCACCGACACAATCGCCTGGAACGTGCTGCCCAGAGGTGAGGACGACAAATCCAATTCTTCCATGTCGTTTTCCGTCGTTACCGATATCCTAGGAGACTCATTGAACATGGATGGAGTCTTTATTTCTGTTGTACTTTCCGTGTCAGTCACTGAGAAGTGGGAGCACAGGGACATTTTGAGAAAGTGGACAGACCAAACCTGCAGGTGCACTGAACTTGTTAGACTGAATGAGAAGTGTCATTTAACGACCTGTTTCAGTCCGCCAAGACTCCAAATTAGGGCCCCTCGTAGAAAGCATCAGCTGAGCTTCGGTCGGTGGCCCACAGGAGTGAGGACGTTGATATTAAGCAGCAGAAGTACAGTAAGTGCCGCGATTCATTGTGTCAGCGCAGTAATTTGAAGTGTCTTTGAGCTGTAGGACAAAAGTAGAGTGTCTGGTGACACACACACACATGCACAGAGTTTCACAGCATCAACCACTGGACCCGCTCCGGAGGCTGCTTTCACGTCGCCGTTCCTTTGCTCCGGTCTGAATCATTGATGGGTCTGAATTGTTGCGCAGGTGATTCGGATCCAGGTGAGACCAAAACGTGACAAAACGCTGTGGGTCACATCAGTTGTGTGAGGATGAATCGCTGACAAACATGAGACCGTTCCTTGTAGACATTTGGTCGGAGTATGGATTGTCTGTGAACTAGTCCTGTTGACATGTTGTACATATTGCAGATCAGCTTTGACCTCCGTCAGTTCAAAACGCAGGGTTTGTCCGTCCGAGCTCAGTCCAGTGCGTAAATCCATCCTCAGTGAATGAGTCCATCATAGGTTGTGTCCTGCTCCGTCTCTGTTCTCTCACTTCTCTCACAAAAAGCCCCGCCCCCACCCCCATCCCCATAGACACACATCGGCATGCTGGAACTCCATCCTGTTCATGACTGACCATTAAGACGTGTTCTTGATTAGTATCATAATCATTTTTATTTGTAATCTACACAGATCTACTGCTCCACTGACTTTAGACCATGTTTTTTGTCTCTGCATCGTCTAACTCTGATCAACCCGCCGACACGCCCAGAGAAGAACAAATTCATCTAGTTAGACGGCAAGGACGCGTGGCGGGAAAGTGACGACTGCACCTGCATCTAAATACCAATGTCACGTACCACATGGACTTTGTGCCGTGCGCTTTAGACCGTTTAAATACGACCCATAGTGATTGGTCATGATTTTTTTCCATCTGAGAAAAGAAAAATGCTGCAAACTCTTCACATTCACTCAGACCAGAGCGAACGAACCAAGATGTGAAAGCGGCCCGAGTTGACCGTTGTTGGCAGCAGCTCTTGTCGCTGCTCACCTGCCTCTGACATGAGACATTCTGGCGCCTGTGAGATGCTCTGTGTCCCAGATAGAATCGCGATGTGACAACACTGATGGCTGCCAAAGCCTGTTCATGCCTCGGGGCTCTGCTGTTGATGAAGCAGCCCACATCAGAGAGAATCCCAGTAATGAAGGCACGGCACGCCTAATCCAAATCTCACGCACACACACACACACACACACACACGTACGTCTGGAAGCTGGCACGCGAGTTGTTTCGTTAAATATCCCTGACAACCACACAAACAGTGAATTATAATCATATATCACAGATTGGCACAGCATTGACTCGCACTCATTACAGGGAATTAGTGAAAACATTCATGAGGTGACTGAGGCATTAACGTGGAGCACATTACTGACCTCTACGCTCTGTTTACACCCGGTTAGCACACCGCTCCAGTTTCCAGACCCATTTTCTCAACATAAGGCCTTTTCCTGGGAGTCAAACATGTTTTCATCCTGTTCTGCCTCTGATGGATCGTTCCCGCCGTCTCTGCCCGTAGATTTGTTCCAGAAGCTGTTTCGCCAGGACCTGCTGGTGGCCAGCTTGTTCCGCAATTTCCTGTTAGCGGAGAGGATAATGAGGTCGTACAACTGCACACCGGTCAGCAGCCCACGCCTGCCCCCGACATACATGCACGCCATGTGGTAAGATGCTCACGGCTTTCACACACACACACACACACACACACACACACACACACAGACACGTCCTTGACTCTGTCATCCCTGCAGCTATTTGTTCATGCACACTCCAGTTAAATGTGTGACTGTGTGTGTGTTCATGCACAAATGAAAAAACGTTTTTTGTTTTATTAAAAGCAAAGGACCTCATTTATTGTCTGAAATAAACTGCTATTAGGAATTACAATTTGTTTGCATTGTAAGGCGATCCATATTCCCTCCGTTTTCCCTGGCTCCGTATCAAGAAAATTTGCATCCACATGCAATTGCGAAAACGCATTGACAGGCTGCAGTTCATACTCCAGGCCAATAGGTGGTACAGAATTTCACCACAAACTTGGTTGGCACTTCCTTGTCTGCCAAGCATATAGAGCCGACCAAAATGTGATGTTGATGAACAAAGTCGGCGTCACTACGGTAACAAGATCCGCTCACTTTCATTGGCTGCCGCTAGAAATAAATGGCGAACAACACTGAGAACTGGACAAAAGCGATATACTGCGGTGAGATTCAACGCGGAGCTCCACAGACAGACTGAAGTACTGTATAAACACTCACGGCTTTAAACCGCACAGGATCTTTATGTTCTGATGTACTGTCACTTGTCTTCCATTACCTTCTTTCTTTCTCTTATAGAATTTGTTGACTAGAAAAAAATTGTGGGTAAATACAGTTTCTAGCCGATGGGCTAGATCACTTCTATTTCTTGCTCTCTGTCACTATACTGATATTAAGTATGAACTATACACATCTGGACATTTATGAATAGATTGTTCTAGAAAATATTTGTTCTAAAAAAACACTTAAAAACTGTATAAATGTGAGAAAGTGGTGTTGGAATTTTGAATTTCCTTGTATTTGAAGAAAGTAGCCTGTAAAGGGTTAAAACTCTTGTTCTGTTTACGCAGTTTTTAACCGCTCCATCTTACTTTTATTTCTATTCTCATTACTGCTATTCTACACACACATACACACACAGGTGCAAATAAGCTTCCCTCCCTATAGGAGGCTGAGGCAGAATTAATCGACTTAACGTACTCGTCCTCTCCGTATCGCGAATATCATCCCATCATCTATCTTAGTTACACAAACACTTCTCCCACTATCCGTTGTTCCTCGTCTTGCTCGGCTATAAATGCCTCGCTCCCACTCGTTATCTGGCCTGTGTTGAAGGAAAACCAAACCGCCTGGAGGAGCAACCTGTTGTGTAACGACTCTGGCGTGACTTATTGTAAAGAAATATTACTATTTTGCTGCTTCTTCAGCAAAGGAATTGTGGGTACACTGTGTTGTTTACAGCCAAAGTGGCTTGACAGCAGCACATGCACCATTACAGAAAGCAGAAAAACGATGGCAGACATACATGAGTGATAGGACAATAAAATATGGAGATGACCAGAATATTAAAGGTTTGGAGCAGGAAAGATGGAGGGAAGACATGAAGGGAGGGGAGTGAAGCAATTTGGAGTGTTGTTGATTGATGTTGGTGCCCAAACACAAACAGCAGTTGTTGTTGTTGTTGTTGTTGTTGTTGTCGAGGTGAATCGGGGTGAGCGGAGGAATCCAAGGCTGATTACTCCTCTGAGAGCACTTCAGTGTGGGTGTGGATAAAAAAAACTGTGCGCCACTCTGCAGGCAACAGGGAAAAGAGCTGAGTCAGCCGCCAACTGGTCCCCTGCACTCCTGTTGTCTGCCGTCCCGTGTCACACACACACACACACACACACACACACTCGACAGGTTTTTATGATGAGTTACTCACTCGTATTGGCAGCAGTTAACGCTTTCAAACGGCGCCAAAGCCTCCGACGAGGCCGCTTCATGTGTTTCCTCACCCTCACGTTACATAAACACCAGCAGAGATGGAAATGTCTGCAATTTTTCTACCCAGATGCCCCTGAATGAATTTTATTTCTGCCTGTGCATGTGCACCGTGAAGTTTCTTTGCTGCACAAATACCATGGACTTAAACAGACTTAACAGCGTCTGCGTCTACAGACAGAAAATGAGCCGTGTGTGTGTGTAAACGCGGCTTCACCATGGCAATTCTGTCGGTCTGAACTCACTGCGACACTGTCCCAGTGAGACGCTGCTTCATCCACATGTCAACATCGTTTCCAGACCACACACACTTAAGGCAGCTTTACCGGCTGGTGTCCCCGGCCGTTCAAGGCTGTCACAAGGCCTGTAAAGATAGGAATGTCTCTATTTTGGCATGAGACACGTCAATTTCCACAGAGCAGATCGCTGAGACGGGAAGTCGAACACAGAGAATCCAGTTGTTTTCAAAATAAAACACCACTACGTCACAATGTGTGTGTAGGAGAGACACAGGTACGTTGTAGGTCAGACACAACATGAGTCCTGGATGAGGAAAGATTCATACTAGAAGTGGAGAAGCACAGTATCATATTTGATACCTCAATATGAAGTCTTACTAAAGTAATACATTTATATTTAGAGGCTGTTTATTCATGGTTGAATGAGATGAGTCCAGAAGATGATGGCGGAGGAATGTGGGGTGGTGAAAGCTGATGTCAACTGAAACATCAATCAGGAAATGAAGCCTCCGTTTTGTTTGTCATCTGGTGAGTCTCGTTCAACCTCGTTGTCTCACGGTACTCGTCGGGCGTCCTCGCACCGCTGCTGAAACGCTCCCCGTGTGAACTGAGATCACGCTGGGAACAGAGCAGAGACCTTCGCAGGAGTTTCTAACGCAACATCTTTGATATTAAACATCTTTGATGCTAAACATGTAACATGTTAAGAATTAGTCACAGAACAAGACAGTGGTTGGAGACAGACCTCTGTATCAGCACCGTACCGTTTTCCTGGGTTCAAGTCAAAAGATGATTCATTCATTCAGAGTTACACATCTTTAATCTGGTTATTTGAAAATGAGGACCACACCAGTGTTTTGACTCTGAAATGAAGTTTCCTTCCAGGCCCAGAGGCCAATGCAGGTCTATAACATGTTAAAGACGCTGTATGAAAAATACTGTTGAATATCTGCTGAATTTGATTCATCAGAAACCATGTGAATGCTTTTAATCAGCCTGAACGTTTCTCTCTTTCAAGACGAGCACCTTCTTTTCTCCATAGAATCTGTTTTCACTGTGGATCATTTTGCTCTCAGGCTACAGTTTTTACCTTTTGAACATCATGATGAATTCGTGTTTCCCCTTTAGGAGTTGGATGCGGAATAGGGTTTTGTGTTTTTTTTTTTTGTTGTCACCTAATTCACCTTGTGCTTATTGAAATAAACCCCAGTAGCTTCAGCTGTGCCGTGCCCACAGCAGCAGTGGATCCCCAGTAACACACTGCTCAGAGCTGCACTGATGGTAGAAAATGTGTTTAAACATCAGAAAGAGTCTCAGACACACTGAACTTATCAGTTTCCCAGCATCACATTACAAGTGCATCTGACTCGGAACACAACCGAGGCGCACTAACCGAGAGGAAAAAAGCCCCACTGAGGCTCTGATTTCAGTTTGCTGCCAGAAAATGGAGCCAGAGAAAGAACAGTAAGGCTGCAATCACATTTGGAGCCGTTACATAACCCCATGAATTAGAGATGATGGCCGCGGTGTTTAGAAAAAGCGATTCAAGGCTCCTTGCTGCCCTCTCAAGGACCTCGGGCGCCGACGAAAACAAAGTGAACAGATGCGTGAAAAATTGGAATAATCAGTCAAAAACAGTGAGTGAGAAGGAGAAGCCAAGGACCAGGTGTTGAACTGTGTTGCTTCAAATTGCCACCGAGCCTACAAATGATCATAAAGTAGTAATTCATTTAGTCATCGTGCATAATCCTCCCAGTATACAGACGGAAACATAACAATGAACAGATCAGTCTCTGTCATGGAGTGACTAAAAATGTTTTTATCTCTCTCTCTCAACCCACTTCTTATTCTGTGAGCTCTGGTTGGTATAAAAAGTAATAAAAGAAACAGCCGGAATAAACAACAGTACAGTGACGTGACTTCATTCATTCAGTCTCACCTCCATTTTTTTTTTTTTTGGTTGTATATTACCTTGTGTATGTTGTTTATTTGTATGTATGTTTACTTTGTATGCCTTAATCTTTGACTTTGCTGCTGTAACATTCGAGGTTTCCCCGCTGTGGGACATTAAAGGCTCATTTTGTCTTATCATCGTTATAATATTGTATATTATACCCCATCACGCAGGCAAGCGTGGGACCTGGCTGTGGACATCTGCCTCTCCCAGCTACCGACCATCATCGACGAGGGCACTGCCTTCAGAGTAAGTGTGTGTGTGTGTGCGTGTGCGTGTGCACGTGTGTGTGAGAGAAGGAAATGTGCGTGTCTCATTTAAATGATCCATAGTCTCAGGCACAAGACACAGCTGCATTAAGGTCGGGTCCGAATCCACCTTTAATGATGACAAATGTGTGTGTTAGGACGCACTGACGCTCAGGGAGGCTTAAATTAGTCTTTAAAGGAAAAGCACTGCAGCTGCAAGTTCATCTTTGTTCCGTCTCTCAGGTCATCTTGGGTTTTCTGTCTTTTGTCTCCGGGCTTTTCTAAGCTCCTTCTCTTCAGGTGGAGATGAGACATGACAGGTGTCAGCAGAGGTAGAGAGAGTTGGGACCTGACGGTTGTGTAATTTCTCAAATGTCATCTCATCACATCGTAGTAGGTCCGAAAAAATATGTTGTTGTGCTAGTTCTTAGTTGATCAACGCAGTATTCCAGACATCTCCACCGTAGCAACATTCCTATTGGCTGTGTGTGTGTGTGTGTGTGTGTGTGTGTGTGTGTGTGTGTGTGTGTGTGTGTGTGTGTGTGTGTGTGTGTGTGTGTGTGTGTGTGTGTGTGTGTGTGTGTGTGTGTGTGTGTGTGTGTGTGTGTGTGTGTGTGTGTACGAGTCATTCGACACGGACACACACACGGGAGTGTTCCAGTTAGTGACGTCATGTCCAACACC
>CAAKHB010008224.1:32588-49590 GCA_901007665.1 Aeoliscus strigatus
GAAATGAACAGGGTCATACAGAAACAGTAAAAACTGACGCCATTTTGGATTCTGAACGAGCGACCGGTGGACAGGCGTTAACTCTTCATACAAAACGCAACAAAAAGCCAGTTGTGTCCAGTAGAGGAAACTGTGCTGATGGGGAGATTCAACCTGTTGCATTTGATGTTACTCACATAGAAAGATTGACTTTTTCGTCTGCGAGTATGTGCGTGTGTGTGTGTGTGGTTTACTGGACGGCTTTTATCTTGGCTCGGCCCGTCGCTGATGCCCATAAACCTCAAACTGATCTTGTTTGCTCACCCGTGCCCCCCCCCCCCACAAACACACACACACACACACACACACTCAACGTCGTCAGAATGTCGATTAATTTTCTCTCTCTTTCGTCCCGGTGGTGGACGCCGCCGTAAAATGTCAAGGTTAATAATTCAGGTGTGAGCATCAAATAAAAAGAAGAAGTGTCTGAAAGCGCTGCGGCCCCGCGCTGCGGCCCCGCGCTGCAGCCCCGCGCTGCAGCCCCGCGCCTTCAGCCTCCGGTGTGTTTATCACCGCATGGACACACTTGACAGCCGGCTGTGATGGAAGAGAGACTGATTGAGCTGATGATGACTCAACATGGTGAGAAAGAGAGAGAGCGGCTAAAAGTCAGTAAATTCATCCAAAGAAAGCGTCACTTTCTCATTGTGAGACTCTTCTCTCTGCTCCACCTGGCACTCAGAGGTGGCCATCTTCTCCCCCCGGGGAGTAGTTTTCCATCCTCTCCTGCTCTTCTTTCTCCGTGGCCGCCTGCAGATATCAATTACCACCACTGTAATTGAGCCTCTGAGGACTAATAAAGGAGATTTTCTTCTTTGTCCTGCTCCTTCTTTCAGGAGACTTTAATCCGTTCTCTGATGTGCCCCAACCTCTTTTGCCAGGACTGAAATCTGGACGGTATAAAACGCCCACGTGTTTGGGAAGTGCCACAGTGTCATCGCGATACTTTGTGATGCAACATTATCACAGTGTTGTGATGTGTTCCGTATTGCAATATACTTCTCAACAGCAAAGCTTGTCCTGGGAAATAACAGAGTATAAGAGCCCAAAAACAGAAGTAGGGCGTTTGAGCCAAAAATGTTTCACTGAATTTCGATAACATGTGCTCAGATATGCCGCAGTTCTAAATCTCCCAGCACCTAAGTGCTTTGTTTTTGTTTTTTATCTTAATAAAAACAGACTTCTAAGTTCTGGACTAGTAAACTGTATTAAGGCAGACTTGAATAATGTGTTGTATACACAAAACTATAAGACAGCTGCTCAAAAATAGATGAATACTAGTAATAATAATAAAATATTGCGATATTTGCTTTGTCTGTATCAATACAATATTTTCACAGAAAGAAATGGGAGTACTACGTGTACAGTGTTTATTCTGAAGCGTGTCTGTTTACATCCATCAGCAGTCAGTCTGTCCTAATGCCTGGAATGAAAAAGTACCATGGCAACAGAGAGTGAAGTGTGAGGGAATGTGATGATGACAGATCAGGTTGTATATGGGTACTGCACTGTCACTTCCTGTCTCTTATGAATGATCAGACTGCAGACTGGCTCAATGTGTGTGTGTGTCTCCACAGCACAGTCCATTCTTTGCGGAACAGCTGACGGCATTCCAGGTGTGGTTGACGATGGGTGTGGAGAACAGAAGCCCTCCGGAGCAGCTGCCCATCGTACTGCAGGTACACACATTGCAATTGTACCGCAGATACACACAGGTACACACACTCCGAATGAAATGCAGATACTTACAGGTACACACACACTCCTCTTGTACAGCATGTACACCACCACTTAGAGTAGATCCTGAGTAAAAGAAAAGACCCTGTTGAGCAGCCAACTGAAACACACTGGACAGACACACACTCATGGCTCTGGAGTTCCTCTCACACAGATCTCATCCGTCCATGTTGTGTCAGGTTTCCGTGTTGGTTCAGATAAATGTGTTCCTGCAGCAGTCGGTCGTTCTGTGAATTGTGTCTAAGTTTAACAGTGTGCACGACTTCGCACAGATAAATACAAAGTAAACAGATGCTGATTAGATGGTGTGCTCTCGACAAACACTCATTACATCGCTTTTCTTAGACCGTGAAAAGGAAATGATAAATATTAATGGACACCGACCGGAAAGATGGAGTCTGTGTGTGTGTGTGTTACTAACAGAGATTTTTAGTCACACTGTTGTTTTCCAATCCAGTAGTTTGCTGAATATTTCCCAGCAGTTGTGTGAAATTCCTTTGGCTGTTAGGAAGAAGACGTGACAGACATGAATATCATCACTGGACAAGATATTCTCAAGTCAGCAATGGGGGGAAATTTAAAGCTGCTGTCTCCATTATGCAGAGAATTGTTTCTTGATAGAACACACACATCTCCTAGTGAAAGTGTGTCACTGGAACGTGCCGAAAAAGCCTGATATTTCCTGCAAAAGCAGCCACTTTTCCTCCTCACAGCTTTGTGACCAGACCGGTGGCTCCTGTGTTCCCTCCGTCAGTGTGTTTGTTCTCAAAGGCTTAATTGGGGTGGAATCCTGCCAGAACCTTTGTAGTGTTCATCAGCTGTTGAGCTGCAGCAGTCCAATGTTTGGCCCCTCCCTCCCCACAGGTTCAGGCGGTTGTGGTGTTGTATTATATCACTGTAGTTGGGCTGTGCTGCTGTCTGCGTTGAATGGTAATTTCCTGCTGACTCAGCACTGCGAGTCGCAGCTCAACCATTCAGCCGTTCTGCCGGGACGCGTTAAAAGCCGAGGAGGAAAAGTCAGACTGATTAGCGCTGTGTGTGTGAGTGTGTGTGTGTGTGTGTGTGTCTTTGGACGGGAGAAGAGAACTACAATTACACACCGTCATGCAGCGCTACACCGTGAAAGTAATCTCAACTTGCCACCCTCTGATGTAACTCAGCTTTTTATGTTCTGTTAAACACACCGTTGCATAAGAATGAACTTTAAAGGCCGACGAGGATTTATGATGTGACGCCAAAATATAATCTGGCTCCTGCAAGAAATGGATTAATCCATCAATAATGTTCTTTTTTTTTTTTTTAAATGAGCAAAAGGAGGGTGACAGAGCTGAGAAAGGATGGAAACAATGTGCCGTTGTCTTAACGACAGCCGTTTTATCTGGGAAGGATTAACAGATTGTACAAAGAGATTGTAGAGAATCTCTCATTGTGATTTTAGGTAAAAGCAGCTCTTGGACCCTCCATCAAGTGTGGGATTAAACATGTAACAACACCAGCGTGATGATAGAAAGAGCTTAGTCATTGCGCTGAAGAAGATTGGCGTCAAGGTGTTGTGCTGACAAATGTGCATACACACACATTTTAAGCTGTGTGTGTGTGTGTGTGTGTGTGTGTGTGTGTGTGTGTGTGTGTGCGCGCGCCATATTTGCTGCATGTTAGCGTCTCATTTACATAGCGTGCATGAAAAGGAAAATACACAGCGACATCTGTTGCAAAGTCGCCTGATAATGTTTGAAAGGATGAATCATGCGCACACACACACATGCACACACAGGTTTCCATGGTCTTCTCGGAGATGCAGGTAACCTTGGACAGGTCTTCCCCCGTCCTCTTCCTCCTGGGTTTGTGGTCACGCTCACCAGGCCGAAGTCACGGAGGACGCTAATAATACATCTTGTGTTGGCGGAAGTGTGTGTGTGTATGTGTGTTCCTCCATATGCTTGCTCCCACACACACACTGTGGGACAGTCACATGGGGATGGTCCAGCCCTCACAGAGCATCTCAGTAATAAACTACAAACACACACACAGTTTTTTGCTCGCACCACAAGTCTGGTAAAACAGGCTTCTTGGTCAAAGAAATGATCCAAAGAAATCGTGATGTGAATTTGGCCCTTTGATGATCCGTAAAGTATTTCCGTAAATAACCAAGGGAAATGGCAGCCAAGAGGGCACCGCCCCCCAACACACACACGGTGCCAGTGTGGAAGCCATTGCAGACCATCTGCCAGCTCTTCGGTCACTCTCCGTTCTAGCCACCCTCCAATATCAGACTTCCTCTCATCCGGCAGGAAGCTCAAATGACCTCTCACCTCTGTTCTCCGTCAGGTCCTCCTGAGTCAGGTGCATCGGCTCCGGGCTCTGGACCTGCTCGGACGCTTCCTGGACCTCGGACCCTGGGCTGTCAGTCTGGTGAGCTGAGCTTTCAGCAACCGTACCTCTTTGTGAAACTCACAAACCGTTTTAAAACCAGAACTTCAAAAAGAGCATGTGCTTTGTGGTGCACATGAATCATCCAACAGCAACAGCAAATTTATAATAAAAAATCTGTGTGTATCATATTACAGCTGTGAAAATGTGTTTAGTTTAAAACAATCATGTATCGTCTAAGCTGCTGATAAATCTATGACAGTCATCAACGCTACTTCCTGTTTATATGAATGGATTAGGTCCACCTTTAAACACACCCCTGTGACTGTGTTTACATGCAGTCAGAATTCGGGTTAAGGTCAATATTCCCGTTACTGAAACATTCAGAATACACTGTTTACACGCGTGAGCAAACAGGGTTATTCCTCTTGACATGGTAATTTGTAATCAGGAATATAATGATCAAACCAGCCACGCACGGAGAACGTCTGGACACATGGAGAACATCATGACGCAGTTCCTGCCGTTTCCACTTCTTCTTCCTGTGTCCAGATAAAAAAATTATCCTAAATAAATAAATAGATGACTAAATAATAAATAGATTTAAAAAATCAAATAAATACATGCATAAAAAGACAGTTGTTTCTGGCAACTTTTCACTGACCTTTTTGAATATGTACTGTCTACAGATGCCATGTTCATGTCTTTCATTATATCTAGGAAATAATGAGGCTCCTCCCCACGACAAAGGTGTTTTGTTTCGCCATTGTTACAAGTACTTCCTGGACTGAAAAGACCAAGACAAGAACATGCGCAGAAAACAAATTAATTTTCCTTTTGTATGACCAAATATTCAAGTTAGAAAAGGAGTACCCCAGGGGTCATAGTCGGGTTTTTTAAAAACCTGAATATGAGCATATTAGTGTTTTTCAAAGTGGTTATTTTTGTGTTATTAAGTGTTTATATGGCCGTGCGCAAACTGGGTATTGCTAATATTCCGGTTAGGGTCTGCATGTAAACATAGTATGTGTTTCCTATTGTGACATGTGAAAAAGCTGCAAAACCATCTGTTATTCTTGATTTTATTACATACGCCAAATCAGTTTCCTCCCTTAACTAATTCATTTAAATGTCTATGTACATGTGTAGCTTCCTCACAACCTTGATAAACCCACACGGGCAGCTGTAATGACTCACAGTCCGGCGGCTTCTCGTGGTTCAAGACGTACCACTTGGCTCCTTCGGTCAGAAGTGGAGCGGCGCGTTAACACTAATTGACACACTCAGCTGCTACTTTGAGCAAATGACTTCAGCCGAGCGGAGGACAAGTTGCTTTACAAAGAGGAAGCAAAGTGCTATCTTGTCTGGAAACGCTACGCTCTCAGCGTGCTGCTGCCGACATCAACGGAATATTAATAACTGTCATATTTTTAATATAAAACTTGAGAGTATCTTACTGATTTCGTAGAATATGAAGAATATTAACTAAAGATGAAACGTCTGATTCATTTCTGAGCTTGATTGTGTGTGTGTGCGCGTACAGGCCCTGTCTGTCGGGATCTTCCCTTACGTGTTGAAGCTGCTGCAGAGCTCAGCCAGAGAGCTGCGACCACTGCTGGTTTTCATCTGGGCTAAGATCTTGGCCGTGGACAGCGTGAGTGTCACGTCGGACCACGATGCGCCGCGACGATTTGAGTGTGATGTCGTCAGGACCCTGTCGTACTGACTCTCTTTTATCTAGAACCGTAACCCTGCTCTCTCCCTGTCCTCTGCAGTCCTGTCAAGCTGACTTGGTGAAGGACAACGGACACAAGTACTTCCTGTCGGTGCTGGCGGACAACTACATGCCAGTGAGTATTACATAATATTCTAGGTTGATGATTACCTTCTATATAAGTACATATCTCCGTATATTGGAGTGAAACCCGCGTCTGCACAGTGACAGTGACAACAATTCTCATATAAAGTTGTGGAGGAACTTCCTCATGTGCTGGGCAATGTTTTACCTCTCTTAAAATCAACACAATGTCAGTGCCAAACGTCGAGCTAGTTTATTCTGAGAAAATTAAAATAGTGTGTCCACTCGTAGTCCAAGTTGGATTTTTTTGTTTTTTTCCGAGTTGTGAACAGGAAGTTGATAAGTGGAACGCCTAATGAAATCTGACTTGGACATTGGTCAGAATTCATTAGGATTTGCGCAGGAAATAGTTTTATTTTTTTCCGACCTGCTGTGGTGTGATGAAAGGCACCTGGAAATGACGTCACCCTGAGGTCACACTCGCAGCAGACGTTGAAGGTGTCTGAGCTGATTGTGTGTTCCAGGCGGAGCATCGAACCATGGCGGTGTTCATCCTGGCTGTCATCGTCAACAGCTACAACACAGGACAGGTACGTTTACAACTGTTCCTTCACCTCTCCCGCGTTCTTCTGCAGCTATTGGCGGTTGTGTGTTTTCGGAGGTATTGTTAGTGTGGTGGTTTTGTGCCTTCGATCGTCCTCTGTGACTTTTTATCACAGCAGATGTCACATCGGCGGGCAGGCGGGCGGGCAGCTTCTGGTTCTGTGTCTGAGCGCTGATCAATCGCACAGAGTTACCATGTTGGGATGATGTAGAGGGTCATTACGCAGCTCTCTGCTGGTGTTTTTCCGTCTGCTGGTAAATGTTATTTAACGCATCATTCCTCCGGTGACTTCTTCCTCCTCGCAAGTTGTTGCAGAACTTCTCTCTCATCGTTGAATGTGACAAATCACATATGTGAGCGCATATGAAGAAATCGACCATTCTTCTTCCTCATCCACTACACGTAAAGTCCCTACCTCTCTTGTGAGCCTGTAAATAATAGATGACACCACAGTAAGACATCTCCTTGCCCTCAACAGCACTCATCACCGTTGAAAACATGTCGCTGCGCCCTGGCGGCTTAATATTCCAGCTCAGGGTTCAGTTTAGAGGCACTGGCAGAGCCGAGGGAACAACACAATGTCAAGCACGTGACCAGTGACATTTTTCACACATCGATGTGTGGGTCATCATTAGGTTTTATACTCTCCATAAGGAGACATGAATGTCATGAAGCACTGATGACATCGTTAATAAAACGCTCTGCAGGTTGCAGTTCAGCAGCAGCATCATTTGCTCTGCAACAACAACTCTCCTGTGCTTAGACAAAATGCTGCAGAAGTCAAATGTAAATGTCGTTATAGCACTTAGAGGGGAACTGATGCTCACTCACAGTTCTTGCTTCTACATCCTGGTTTACATCTAAGAAGATCCTGTAAACGCAAGAAAATATTCCCACATATCATCGCCGGCACGTTTTGTGTCAAATTAGGAGAAAAGATCGTGTATTAAAGAGAAACTGATCTTGTACTATAGCAGAACTCTGGTCGCCTGGCAACAGCAGAACAATGTAGCTGGTAGATCCTGTGCATAATTGTAAGTTAAAAGAGCAGATATTGGTAATCAGGGCATCACGCAGCTGCAAAATCGATGAGTAACATGCACGTTACGTTGGCTATCTGATCAAAACAAACTCATAATTGTTTTTCCTGGTCGGCGACTGCTGTTCCGATGGTTTTAATGAAAGCAGCTGTAACAGTTCAGAAGAAAAGCAGAGCATTGCTGTTCAAAGAAGAATACAAGAAGGCAGTTTCAAACATTCTTTCTTCCTGCCCACTTTGACGTGAGTGACGGAGGTTTGTACGGATCAGACATTTCGCTGCAAAGCTCCGTTCTTTGGTCGATCAACAGGGAGTCGCTTGATTTTTGATTCTGAACTGAGTCTGACTAGATTTGTTTATTCCCTTTTATGAACGGTCTTTTATATAAATGTTCAGTAAATGCTGGTAAGAGAACCAGGACCAGATGATTAAATGTTGGTCGTGTTCTGGAACCATCTGGATTCTTCCTCATGGTCAGCATCTGTGTCTAGAACCCCACAATAAGGAGGTAAACAACATACAACAGACCATAAAAAAACAAAAACAACAAAAACAGACCAGGTGTTTATTGGTGCTTCACTCGTTCAACATCTCTCACCCTCATCATGCTGCATCATTCCCCGTCTCCCCAGGAGGCCTGTCTCCAGGGCAACCTGATCGCCAACTGCCTGGAGCAGCTGTCAGACCCGCACCCACTGCTCCGCCAGTGGGTGGCCATTTGCCTGGGTCGCATTTGGCAAAACTTTGACCCGGCACGCTGGTGCGGGGTTCGGGACAGCGCCCACGAGAAGCTCTACACACTGCTGTCGGATCCCATCCCTGAGGTGAGAGGCCGGCACAGAGCTCCTGAAACCAGATGTTCTCGCTCACTCACCACAGCAGGGAAATTTTAGAATGTTCCACATTTGCCTTGGATAGCTAGAGATGGATGGATGGATGGAGAGAGAGGGATAGATCAGATACCATCCAGTAGATCAGATAGATAGTGTTTTATTTTGAAAAGATTCTCTGTGTTGTATTGTGTGTAACTTCCGGTCTGAGTGATCTGCTCTTTGGAAATTAACGCATCTCAGCCGAGACTGCATGCCGAAAAATTCCCATTTTTAGCAACGGTCACTCCAGAGACGCTGTTTAAAGGGCTCTGATCCCCGCAGCTGTTACAGGCCACAGACACTTCCAGAATTCCAGTAAAGAGCTATTTCTTTTTCATTTTAAAAAACGTTTACAGTCAACATGGAAGCATGTGAAGAAAGGTGTGTCTGCCCAAAACAGTGGTGTTGTTACGCTGGAGGAGGTTGTAAACATCATCACATTGTTAAGACGCAAAGACAAAGGATCAGGTTTGTTCAGTGATATTCGTGCTCCAAAACATTGCTGCATGTAAAGAATCAAAGAAAAAAAGACGTAGTTCCACGTATTTCAACGACTGGGCATCACTCAAACACTTAGATGATTTGATGATTTGAACTCGTAACCTGAAGTCGATGGGAAACTTCAATCTAAAAGAATGAGATGTGTCTGACTCCGCCCACTGCTGGGATTGGCTCCTCCTCCAACACGATCCCTGACACTGCCTCGTGGATCATGTCGTCCGCTGGATGATGAACACTGATTAAACATCCAGTGGAGCGAGAAGACGACCTAATGAGGTTTATTCGCTGAACGCGCAGCAGTGATAGTGAGAAAATCCATAATGAACTATAAAAATAGGAATGGTTTGGGTTTTTTTTGTTTTTTTCTGGGAAGTAAATATTTAGTTTTTAATTCAGCGAGTTGCGCACTGACAGCGGAGGGAATAAACCGCTGAGCATTCACAAGAGGAAAAACAACATCTGAGCACATCAAAAGGCTTCGACCTTGTGCTTCAGAGTTTGTTCACACAGCTGATGCAGATCTGTTGAGTGTGTGTGTGTGTGTGTGTGTGTGTGTGGTGCTGCAGGTGAGGTGCGCTGCAGTCTTCGCTCTGGGAACGTTTGTGGGGAACTCAGCTGAGAGGACGGACCACTCCACCACCATCGACCACAATGTGGCCATGATGCTTGCACAGCTCATCAACGACGGCAGCCCCGTGGTCCGCAAGGTCACTACGGGCGCACACACACTGATCAGACCTTAACCCAACACATCTTTACCATGACACGTAGTCATTAGAATTTGCTTTTGGTCCTCATAAGTGAGGAATATTGAAAACACACACACACACTCTGTACAGCAATCAAAGTGAGGACATTTATTGATGGAATGTTTTCTGTTATAAAATGAGATCTAAACTCTTTAACTGCTGTGTGTCTGTCTGTCTGTCTGTCTGTCTGGTAGGAGCTGGTGGTCGCTCTCAGTCACCTGGTCGTCCAGTATGAGAGCAACTTCTGCACAGTCGCCCTGCAGTTCATAGAGGAGGAGAAGAACTACACAGTGCCATCGCCGGCGAACACTGCAGGTACACACACACACACACACACACTCACCATCTGGATTCATCTCTTCTGACCCAAAGTTTGTCCAAGCTCCTGAAATGTGTGTGCTAACTAGCTTTAGCAACAGGATGAGGTGGAGAACACGAGCGCGAACACATATGTGCACATGTGACCTCACATGTTAGATGTTGAAATGACCTCTATCAGGAATCACAGGGAAACACATAGTCATAGTCATAGTCAGTTAAATTTAAAAAGAAACCAAATATTCTTTGAACAATTACAGAAATATAAACTTTGTTTTGGTTTATTTATACTGCTTTCTATTCTTTATACTAATACAGGCATGTTATTCTGTTTTTATTTTCTTCTGGTTTAATAGTTTGAGTAGTTTAATGTTGTATAACAACAATGAAAGACTATTCTGTTCTATTCTTATGTCATTTTTCTTTTTTTGATAAATATTGCACCCTCCCCTGTGTCCCTGCAGAGCCTGGTAACCTGACTCCGGTGAGGGACAGCCCAGCCATCCCACGCCTGCGATCCGTTAACTCCTACACCAACATCCGAGCCGTGACCACCGCCCGCAACCTGAACAAGAGCCTGCAGAACCTCAACCTCAACGAAGAGGGTAGGAGGGGAGGGGCCACAGTGGGTCAGTGGGGGGCAGCGTGGGAATCAATCCCATACAGAGAGACACATAAAGAAAGTTGTATCAGAAATGAACTGGTACGAGGATCAAGGAGCATTTAATCTTGCAGCATCTTTGCGTTTCATCTTCGTCCTCCACCCCTGTTCGTCACACTGAGGCCCAAACTGTATGTGTGTGTTGCTGGACAACCCACAAACACACGATGGAGAATCCACATTCATTTTTCTGTCCAGGTCTACAACTATAGATTATTTAAATCTTTTTTCCAACTTCATCTCCTCTGACCAAAGACTGGTCCTCCTCAGACCAGAGGAGATAAAGTGCAACGGTACATGGAGGGAAAAACAACGCTGAAACAACAAGCATGCACATTCATTTAACAAATATGTAAACCAATATCAGCTTGGTGTGCGATTACAAAACCTTTCCAATCATAAGTCACTGTAGTATTATAGTATTTCTAGGTTAATGGGATTTTAATGTTCAGATTTTCCTAAATCAAAAAGAATATTCAGTTTGCTGTTGAACTGTTTTTTCCCCCCGTCCCATTTGAATGAATTGTACAGTATTTGTATATTGCAGCACTGTTGTATCACACGGAGTTAGTGTTACCTAATGAATCATGTAACAGCTGTCCAGTACCTTCCCGTCAGGCCTTTCACACCGTCAGGATTCACACTGCCGACCTGCACTCACCCCCGCAACTTTACAGTCATTCACATTTTCACAGCAGGCAGCCAGTGTGTCCATCAGACGTGCACGTCTCACTCCAGCCTGCAGGGGGCAGTTGACTGCAGTGGCCGGGCGCTGTCCGCGGTGCTGAACAGACGGTTTTGTGTGTGACTTATTTTATTGAACAGTGCTGAGAGGCGTCTGATTAACCAACATGTTTACATGAATAAACATGAAATCATTTTCAGTTTCATGTTTAGAATAAATTTCTGCCAGGCATATTTATCATCTTTTAATACTGCATCTAAAAGTGCACATTGGAAAATTCTGAATCAACCACATGAACCCCACGTCCACAGCTTTCGTGGCACACACCTGCGCCCCCAATCATTTCAAACGGCACGTTCGTGTCAGAGCTCTGGGACTCAGACTAACGACTCTGTTTGCTGCCACCGCTGTGAGTGATGCGTGAACCCTGACTGCTGCTAAATCACGGGCACTTGTCTGAGCGTGTGACCTGCCGCTGACACCGTTTCCAATCCACATCCACAGCGCTGCAGCGTCGTTATCATCAATAAGCGCAGAGCTGCACGTATTCCCATTCTCTTCCAATTTCCGTTTGCACATTTCAGCCTGCACCTGGTTGGGAGGAAACGCGCGGCGCCTGGGTTTGTGTGAGTCACAGTAATGTTGGATGATGAAGAGACTTACAGCCAGAGCTGACTGAGCCCGACACATGAGATGAAGTCAACTTCGACCTGATGACTCTTTTTATATGTTTCCTCTTCAGTCGTTTGTTGTGTTTTTACGGCCGTGATGTATAAATGTATTAAATGTAATTGTGTGTAATGTTTCCCTGATTGGTTTGAAGCCTTGAAGATTTGTTTGCTGCTCCTCCAGGTGGACCAGCACCCTTCTCTCCCGGTAACCTGAGCACCAGCAGCAGCGCCAGCAGCACCCTGGGAAGCCCCGACAACGACGAGTACATCCTGTCTTTCGAGACCATCGACAAAATGAGACGGGTGTCGTCGTACTCGTCCCTGAACTCCCTCATCGGTAACGAGTCTCTGCATTAACCCTTTTCAGCCATATACGTTCATGCTAGCGTACCTACACTATGCTATACAAAGGGCAGTGGAAGCATTTCCGAAATGAGCGTTAGGTTTATCACAGAGTCCTTGGAAAACATTTGACAGCCAGTGCAGGACTGAACCGCTTCTAAGACTCTGACAAAAGCACAGCACAGCGTCGGCACTGTCAGGCTGCAGACAATAGCCGGGAGGGACAAACCCAAACATACCCCTCCACACAGGAACGAAAGCATGGAACAATCCTCCAACGGACCCCGTGGGCCACCTGAGGCTGTTCAAGTGCTTTTCCTGGTCCGCTGCCAACGCAAAGCCTCTCACGTACTCACACTCTCTCCTGACTGACAGGCTGCAGGATTTGTCCTGACGGCCCGTTTGTGCACGAGTAAGAAGGCCGTTCACACACACACACACACACACACACACGATGCAGAGGAACCGGGGGACCCCTTTTCTTTCTTTGCCTCTCTCTCTTTTTGGTTATTGTCGCATTTCAAATCACTAACCCTTTTAGCGTCAGCCTGCCGTGTCCCAATGTCCTCTTTGTTTTGGTGCAGTGGAAAACGGGCTGAAATGGAATGGAAACGTAAATTGAGCTCACGAGAGCGGTGAATTAGACCCGGTGTGAATGTGTGTTGTGGGACGATAATGAAATTTCTTTTTTAGCGCGTTTCCTTTCATTCGCTCCTGGAATGAATGAATTACTTTGGAGCGGTGGCTCTCATCTCATCCTCATATCGGCCTTTAATTTGTTCACCCAGTCTGTTGCTAAAATGTAGCATATCGTTCTAGTCTGGCCTTTTCCCTCTCAGTCAGTCAATCAAACTTCATGCAAAGTGCTTTCAGTAATAAAACAAAAGCTCCTAGTCCATGAAACAAGAAGGGTTGAACTGAGGAAAGTCATAAAAAGCCATAAAAGGTACATTGAATAAATCAAAATAAGTAAATAAATGAGTATATAAAAGCTAGAGGTAAAAGTAAACTGATGGTAAAGTGAGAGAAAAATAAAAGAATACAACAGACATAAAATATTAAAAGAGAAACAGACTTTAAATATGATTAAAACGAAAAGTCAGGCAGAATAAAAAGTGTGAAAAGTAGATAAATTAACAGATAAAACTTTGGTCTTGAGTTTGTATCTAAAGTCTGTAGAAAGAAACAGCAGGTTATTTTCCTGGAATGTGGGACTGATCAGTGTAATCCAGTGTTAACCAAAGAGTGTGAGTCGTTGGGTTCCGTAGCACGGTGAATGTCACTGCCTTTTCCTGTGTTTGTGTCCTTTTGTCGTTCCCAAAGCTCCTCGTGGGCCCTGGTGAACAGGTTCAAAGACACATTGGCTAGAAATAATCCCAGCAGCCGTTTATGACTCCCACCTGGCCGAGTGCCGCACATACAAACAAGCGATTGGTAGGAGATGAATGGGTGCTGGTGTCAGTATACAGGAGCATTAAAGACTGAAAGACTCACTTGAGCTGTGAATGGAATTCAAGATTTGTTTGACGGGAACATCTCTGGACCTACTTACATTCAGTTATCTGACTCAGCCAAGGCGCCACGTGTCGTGACTTATTCATCCTTTGTTTCCATCTATCCTTCGGTTTTCACCAGACCCTCTGGGTTTTTTTTTTTTTTTTTCTGTTGTTACCTCGTAGCGACATCCGTCCTCAGTTTCATCAAATCCGTGGTGAAACTCTGCAAGCGGTGAAGGGGGACGTTCTACGTACGTTCTAGAACAATCTCGTACCGTCGATGCGTCTGCCGTTCACCTACAAGGAACCAGCAGGAAAACAAAAACTCTGCTGGAGCCCCCGTCTGAGCTGTGGTTGTGATTTATTCATTTAATTTCAATCTTCTCATCTTTGCCCTGGAGAGGAAGATTCATTCTGGTGTTCTTGTACTACTTCACTTAAGGTAAAGTTCTGTGTCTGTTTTCAACCTCAGTGTCGACATGTTGATGCCTTTTGGGTTGATTTGTTTATCTTATGTAAGTTAATAATTCTGTTCGTTCCTTCATGGCAATACATCATAACCCTGGCAACATGCTCGGTGTTTGTTGAGCTGTTTCTGGTGCCAGAGCGGCGGCCAACGCTGCCATCTGTGGAGGAACGCTGCTCAATTACAACGCCAGGAGCGGAATAAATGGTGAAAAATTCCATCGACACTTAACATCTTAATCATAGCGCAGGAAGGGAGTATAAAAGAGAAGCTTGTTTTAAAGGCAAAGAAAAGCTGCTGCAATGACGTGACTGTGAGCAGAAGCATAAATCCAGCTTTAAAACAAACTACTCATGTTGGATTTGTATGGATCCGTCGCCGCGGTGACGGGATCGCTGGAGTCATTAGGTTTCATCCGCACTCGTGTGATGGGAATCAAGGTTTTTTATGTGGGGACGGTGCACTGCAAAGCAGAGGGGGCGTGTCCTGTCTCGCTGTGCGTGGGTCACTTCCTGTGTCTGCGCTGACATTAACGGTTGTCACATCAAAGGCTTCCGTCGGCTTCCACCTGCGTCAGCGTGCCGGCGGTTCTGTCTCGTCTCCGCTTTCAAATGTTGCAGAAAGTTTCCAGCACAAAAAAAAAAGAAAAAACACTGCAGAGTGGTAAAAGTAGTTTATGTCGTCTGCCAGCAAGCTTCATTGAGCCTATAGTTAACATCTTTACCACCCTACATCCATTTCACTCCGCTCAAAGCGGCGGTGCGGTGAATCACACCAGCGTCACGCTCTGCTGTGTCGCAGAGGTAATTTGTGTCGCTCCCTAATGTGGCGTGGCGTCCCAACGAGTCCGAAACTGTACTCCACATTAATCAACCGGTGGTTTACTGCAGCAGCTGGCTCGCTAGCTGCCCGACGCTAATCACAGCCTGCACCCGAGGCTACAGCCTAATCACCTCTTTACCTCTTTCTCTCCATCGTTCCATCTTTACGTTTTCTCTTCTGTTTTTTTGCTTTAATCTTCATCCAACTCCAGATTTTTTTTCTTCTTCTTTCTCTCCCCACAAAGACGTGATATATTTAAGAGCTCAGTGTTCCGGTCCGTTGTGTCACGTCTTTGATGTGTGGTGCAGTTGAAGCCTCCAGAGGCTCTGGAGAGGATCAGTGCGAGCAGTAAAAAGGTCCAGGCCAACGACCCCTCAGGAGAGAGTCCTCATTGAACGACAGGAAGCAGAGCAGGGATGCTGGGAGATGAAATGAAGATAGATCATCTTTTTCCCAGGTCAAGGATCGCCTGCTCGGTCGGAAAGATGAAGAGAAGCAGAGGGACGGAGGGGAAGAGAAATAGAAACAGGAGGGGCAGAATGAGAAACAGCAACAGTTGGAGACTATTAGCCTTCAGTGTCGCTGTGTCTGACCCGCTGGGAGAAGAGAGAGTCAACAGATTAAAGGGGAGAGAAAGAGAGAGAGAGAGAGAGATGAAATGGAAAAGAGGAAGTGGCACGGTGAGGGAGGCTCTGTGAAAGCGCAAAGGAGGCTGAAGCAGCGTGAGGACAGAGAGGCTGATGCTGGTAGGCTGGTAACCTACCGACTGGCATGAAAACGATCAACCAGAGGCTCTCTGTCACAGTTTTTGGGCCATGGGCAAAGTTTCACTATCCTAATACAAAACTACTCACACTAGAAAAGGAACAAATTATTAAAGGCGAGCAGAGATGAATGTCAAACCATTGTATTATAAAAAATAAAGCACCGTGTCATAGAAACAGAGCTGTATCCAATAAGAAATAAGGCAGCTGATTGACACTGGTCCTCTGACGTTAGCTGTCAACGCTAAGTGATACTGACGGATGATGAACACCGGCTTTCTGTGTTGACTGTCCTTTTTCCGCCGTCATCGTAGTCGATATATATATATATATATATATATATTTCTTTGTAAAAATGTAAAAACTTTTTTTTTTTATCTGTATCCCTCTATCATCCATAGAGCTGTTCCATCTTTCTATCTATCTGGTCACAGTGACTGTTGGTGGTACGAACCGCTGTCTGACTGATTATCGATCGATGTCTGACTGATTATCGATCTATGTCTGACTGATTATCGATCGTTGACCAGTGGCAGCAGAGGAGCGTCATCATGCTGGTCCTGCTGTGGTCCTCAGATGGTGTGACGTGTCTGAGGATGTGCTCTGCTCTGTGTTCCAGGCGTGTCCTTCAACAGCGTTTACACTCAGATCTGGAGGGTTCTTCTTCATCTGGCTGCAGACCCCTTCCCTGAGGTGTCTGATCTGGCCATGAAGGTTCTCAACAGCATCGCGTACAAGGTGAGTGACCGAGTGTTGCAGCTCAAGAACCAGTGGCGGTTCTTCTTTTCTTTCTTTTTTTTTTTGACAGTTCTGCCATGACAGGACTTTCAAAGTTTGAGTGCTGTGTGTTCTGATTCATTTAAAGATAAGTGCCGGCTAATTTCCTGAAAGTGTCATATAATGGAGGTGTTGTAACTGACTTGCTGCCTGTCAGTTCTTCTTCACCACATCGTGATGCAGTGAAAAATCATCCGCCAGCGCCCCACCCTCCTGCTGACATTTTCCTCCTTCCAAAAAGGCCATTATTTTTCCGCAAATGTAATAAACTGCCAATGACGGCCAATGACC
>CAAKHB010008227.1:4606-43011 GCA_901007665.1 Aeoliscus strigatus
CACAACTCCATGAGTCAGCGCTGTGCCGACGTCCATCCGGTCCCACGTCACTGAGGCTGGTCTCTGAGGGAGGGAGGGACATTGACAGAACACTGGGTTGGAGGGGAACACGTCCACGGACAGAACTTGCAGGTTTGAGCAATGTGCTGCCACCAGAGGTCACTGTTTGACCTCTGGACGAACACACACACACACACACTCACATGGGGTCATAGCTGCTCTGCTCTTTGGACTTGAGGAAGCGCATCGCCAGGAGGCCCCCCGCCTGCACGCACAGCACAAGGATGATGCCCCCGATGAAACTGGACATGTCAAACTTGGCCTGGGAGAACTGGGGGCCGGAGCTGGGCTTCCCACCTGGGAGGGGGAGGAGACTCACCATAGATTAGATTAGATAGTGATCACGCCAGAAGAATTCTCTCAGGTAATTTGAATTCCAGCAGCAGCAGCAGCAGCTCGTCACCATTTGACATCAGAAAAGAAAGGAAGTGAACTTCAGACACAAAGTGTGGATCAGTGCTGAGCTCTGTCGTCTCACTGAGAAGGACCCTGGCCTGGTGGTCTCTCTGTGTGGAGTTTGTGTGCTCTCCACACACTACTCACCTGAGTCGCCTCCCTTTCCGCTTTCGGCGACATTCTCGACAACTGGGGAGAGAGAAGAGAGACGGAGGAGGAGGAGTTAGAGAGAGGGGACGGGACGGGACGAACGATGGACGACGACCGGAGGCGGACCGACCGGTGCACAGCTCAGACACCCGGGTCCAGCTGCAGTTCATCGAGCTGTCTGCTGCGCTGCCCTTGTCCTCCACACACATGCCCGTGTCATTACCTGAGACAGAGAACCAGCATTTACTGAGAGTGTGTGTGTGTGTGTGTGTGTGTGTGTGTGTGTTCCTGCTACACTAAATAATTCAGACATCTTGTACAAACCAGGGAAGCTTAAGTTACAGCAGCTGTGATGATTGAATTACTGTCAGAGGTCAGGAGTGAGTGTGTGTGTGTGTGTGTGTGTGTGTGTGTGTGTGTGTGTGTGTGTGTGTGTGTGTGTGTGTGTGTGTGTGTGTGTGTGTGTGTGCAGAACCATGATTTGATAAACAATCTGCCTTACAGATCGAATTCCAGGCCATGACATCAGTGATCATGCACCTCCATTTTAACTTTGTGGACCAGTGTTACAAGACATCTTGATCAATTCCCACCTGACTTAGATTATTTTCTTTTTTCTTCCAAAAGTGAGTTTGTCTCGTGAAATCACCTCACCTCACTTCGCCATCATTTCATTATTTATCAGTATTATTGTCCTCTACACTGCGAAACACTGAATAAAGCATTCATATCATATCATTTGTAAAGGTATAATGATGTATAAGTATGAAAATATAAAACTGAAAGAGCCTTTATATTTTTACAGGAATAAATGCGAATCCTAAGGCAAAGCAAGGAAAATGTATTTATACAGCACATTTGGGCAAAGACAATGCAAACTGTTTTACGTTTACGTTACGTTACGTTACGTTAAGGTTGTTTTTTAGAAAATAATAAATACACATAATAAAATGATTTTTAAAAATGTCAACAACTGTGTTTGTTTATTTGACAATGACAACAATCTAATGCCAGTGTAAAATTGTTGACGTGAAAATGTAAATGTCACATTTTCACGCTATTTTCACCAAACCGAATTTCCACTGTCGTTTGCGACCGCAGGGAGGCGCTAACACAAAGCACCAGGTGGCCGGAGGACAACTTGAGAAAGGAGGAGGCCATTATTTACTAGCCTCCTCTAGCTAGCCACACTCACCAAGCTACTATTAGCTAACCGGCGGCTAGCGCGCAAGCTACAACATCAGTTTGTCTTCATGTCGCCTCGCTTATCAAGTGATGGCAAAAGAACAGTGTTCACAAACCGAAAGTGGTAAGTACAGAGCCCCCTTTTCTTCAAGGCAAAGCATTTAATATTTCCACAGTTTGCAGTTGTGTGTCACCCGGAGAGCTAAGTAACCGAGTGCAACGAGCTAAGTTAGCACGGCTACATGGTAAGAGAAGTACCAGGCTAATACATCCCTCTTTCGTTTCAGAACTGTATTTCCTTATTGCCAGATTTCTACAGTCTGGACCTTGTAAAAAAGCAGCACAGGTAACCGATCAATAAACCAAACACTGATTTTCATCGGCTGTTTAATCGTGTTAAAAGGTAGTTAGTGCTAGCAGCTAATGCTATGTCTGTTTGTTGTTAGATTCTGATCGACGAGCTGGAGGAGTATGAGGTTTGTTCGGCACCTTTTAAGTCTTAACTCTCATTGGAAGTTGCCTATTTGGTCGGTTGTGTGTCACTCTTCATCAATCTAAACGGGGGTTAAGTCCCGGAGCCTGTTGACGGGGACGAGATGAAACCGTCGGCTTTGCGCCATCTCTTAACAGCTTTTTCTTGATTGTAGTTGATCCCACAACGATGGAGTTGGGACGGAAATGTAAACAAACGGACCTTCCAGGATTGGGTGAGTGTGAATTGTCTTAATTAACGATATAGCCAATTATAGCGCGTATGTTATATTTTAACACTTGCCCATCCGTTGATATTTGTACCCTCAACTCAGTCGGTGACTAGGGCTTGAACGAATTGATTTATTTGCTTATTAGAAATCAATTAAACATTATATACCGCTGAGAAATAACTCGGATTCATGCACTGCTATTGTGTAGTGAGAAGGCGGGGAAAATACACAGGCAGAGACTGTGATATGCTGATCTGGGCTGTCAGTCAATTTGTGTAGCCAATGAATGTCTGGTTTGAAATTCGAGCAAACCGGAAGAATAGAGAGTGAAGCTTTTGATTGGTCCAGATTGTCTGGGTCCCGCCTTACCTTCCCGGAGGATTGATGAGCTGCATGCAGCGTAAAGCCATGGCACACATTTTCTGTTCTGGGTCGACGAAAGAGAACCAAATTCGGTTTTGAGTTAATTTCAAACTACCCATGAATAAACACACGCACAAATAACAATAGTCAGTTGATTTAAAGTTGTAGTCTACCGTAAATTGTCGAGTATATATCATCTCCTTTAAGGATAATACACCAGGCTTATCGCTGGAAGAAACTTATATTAAAAGTAAGATCTAAAAACTATAGTGTTTTTAGATAAGTGTCCGCTGATTTGATAAGATATTTATTTTATTCATGTTGGCCGAAATTTGAACTGTTCTGCCCTAGATCATGTCACAGTTCAACTGATTCTGTTTTTTTTTTTAATTGTCTGTTTGACTCCTGTAGGTGATTTTGAACCAGCACATTCCTGCAGACTATCTGCTCCGCGTATGTCAGCGGATTGGACCCCTCATAGAGAAGGAGATCCCACCCAGCGTTCCCGGTGTCCAGACTCTTTTAGGGCTGGGAAGGCAGTCGTTGCTCCGCACCGCCAGAAGTCAGCATTTCCCTCCCTTTCACTTTGCATTTTTTTACTCTTTACATGATTCAGTTATTTATTTTGAACACATCGCTTGTTTAATTCAGGCTGTAGCCACAAAGTATGCCGTGGCTCGGCCGTTGCTGCACTCCATCGAGGACGTCCTCCAGAACCTCCAGTGAGCAATGGAAATACACCCAATGTTGGTGGGTGAAAATTATTTTCTGTTCTTTAATTATTTAAGTGACGTGACACAAGAATTCACTGCCACATTTCCTTGTAAATGAAGAGTGTTATTTTTGGACATTCACTGTAAACTGTGCATCATTGAGGGCAACAAACTCATTCAGTGTTTTTTGTCAGAGAACATTTTGAGTTTGCGTAACTAACATCCATTTTAGTTGTTTGGTAGCTACTTCCCCATCCTCTGCGGCACATTACTGCTCTTCTTTGTGTGCTAACGTCACCTGTGAAGTACCAGCACCACGCACAAGCTGGTTGTGTTTCTCTTAAACAGTCAGCTCACAAACACCACTGGTTGAGAAAACTACACCAGGGAACCTAAGCTCTGTTTCCTCTAATGTTCTTGTGTGTCTGAACAACCAGTGTCCATCATGGGTGCTCGCCAGGCCACTGGCACAGCTCGTTTCAGCCAGGTGATGCCGTCTTCTTCCTACCAACACATGAAGATACACAAACGTATCCTCGGCCACCTTTCTTCAGTTTACTGTGTAGCATTTGACCGCACTGGTCGCCGGATATTTACGGTGAGTAATTTATTTATGGGCCACACTCCATTGCAGTCGCTGGTCTGTTACACAAACTCCATATTTTTCCATCATATTGAACCATTTTTGAACTATGACCAACATCAAAGTCTATTATATTACTGATACAAGTACATTACTGTAGCACCAGAATGTCAGTACCCATATAATAATTCAAATAATTTACAAAATAAACATAAAATTAATCTGTAGTGCAACTATGAGATTGTTGTGGAATCCACCACTCAGATAACTGATTATGGCAGAACTTTGACGTGATGCATCGATGCTGCAGTGTGGAAACTCTCATTTCTTCTCTGCTGTGTTGTTTATTAGGGTTCTGATGACACCCTGGTGAAAATCTGGGCCACTGATGACGGCCGGCTCCTTGCAACACTCCGCGGCCACTCAGCAGAGATCTGTGACATGGCTGTCAACCACGAGAACACACTCATCGCCTCGGCCAGCTGTGACAAAACCATCAGAGTGTGGTGCCTGCGGACCTGTGCCCCCATCACTGTCCTTCAGGCTCATGCTGCTTCCATCACGTCCATCCAAGTGAGGGAGACTCAAAAGAATCAGTTCAAAGGAATTGTGGACTGATGATGAGAAACTATCTTTCTCTCTGTCTTAGTTTTGTCCTGCAGTCAGAGGTACGACACGATATCTGGCCTCCACCGGTGCAGACGGCATGGTGTGTTTCTGGAAGTGGCACTCGCTCAGCATGAAATTCAAGTATGTATGTGAGGTGTATAACCTCGCTCCTGAGCTTTTTACTTGATCCTGCCAACTTTGATCTTTTTAACCCTTTGTTCTCCACAGCGATCAGCCAGTGAAGTTTGTTGAGCGGTCACGTCCAGGCGTGCAGGTCTCATCTTCCTCCTTCAGTAGTGGTAAGTGTGTTTCCTGGCCCAATACCCTCTGGTCCAAATACACACAACTGTTACAAATCACCAATAAAGGAAAGGCAGATATGCTGATGTTGTAGTCAGCCGAATGAGCTCTTGACGCTTCTGTTTAATTCAGTTTGTTCTTGTGAATAGGTGGCATGTTCATGGCGACAGGTGGCAGCGATCATATGATCAGAGTTTACTATCTTGGTGCTGAAAGTCCTATGAAGATCTCAGAGATGGATGCTCATACGGTCAGAAAGCTAACACCGTCGCAGCGTCGTACCCTTTGAACATGTTTAATACGTCTCCTTTCTCTGTGTGTAGGATAAAGTTGTGGTTGTGCAGTTTAGTAATAACGGTGACAGGTGAGTGTTTTTGTTTCTTTCTTTTGTGTGCGTGTGTGCATGCGTGCATGCACACGTTGGAACATCTGACAGCTGTGTATGTGTGTGTCCAGCCTAAGGTTTGCAAGCGGCAGTCGTGATGGCACCGTCAGGATCTGGCATTACGAGCAACAAGAGTGGAAGAGTATCACTCTAGACATGGCTGCCAGACTCCCAGGGTACAAGAGTAAACAGCACGTATGTCCCCTGAATGCCTTTGATAGGTTTTATCTGATGGCGTTTCTGCCTCCCAGGAGTTCTGTCGTTAGTGGAGATGATAAAACCAAGCTGATAGTGACCATGGTGGCTTGGGACCGCACGGATCATATCATCATCACAGCTGTGTCAAACTACCTGCTGAAAGTGTGGAACACAAAGACCGGAGAGCTGCTGCACATTTTGTCTGTAAGAGCTGATGAAATAATGGATTCAGTTGCTTCGGGGTCCAAAACAAAACAGAATATCTGAACGTTTGCTCTGTGCTCAAGGGTCACGACGATGAGGTCTTTGTGCTGGAGACGCACCCATTTGACTCCCGCATCATGCTGTCTGCCGGACACGATGGCAACATCTTCATCTGGGACCTGAGCAGAGGAGCCAAGATCCGCAACTTCTTCAACATGGTAAATCAGCAGGATTGTTTACCAGTTTTCTGTTTATTGCTCATGCTGTCGTGGAGTTCATGCGGAAATATTTCTCTCCAGATTGAAGGACAAGGCCATGGTGCTATTTTTGACTGCAAGTTCTCAGCAGATGGGCAACACTTTGCCTGCACTGATTCACACGGCCATTTGCTCATCTTTGGCTTTGGCTGCAGCGGACCGTATGAGAAGGTAATGGAACTGTTTGCGCTCAGCGTCCACCCTTGAAGGATTCAGATGAATGCAGATTACAGGCAACAGCCCAGAACTGTTACATGTCGATGTGTAAATGTAAAACCTCGCAGTGCTGATACCATGATGAAGGTCAGTGCCGGGTGAATAAACAAATGTGCTCTTTCTCTCCTGCAGATACCCGACCAGATGTTCTTTCATACAGATTACCGACCGCTGATTCGTGATTCCAATAACTACGTACTGGACGAGCAGACGCAGCAGGCTCCGCACCTCATGCCTCCACCCTTCCTGGTGGATATTGATGGGAACCCCCACCCTCCTCTCTATCAGCGCCTGGTGCCCGGTCGAGAGAACTGCAAGGAGGATCAGCTCATACCCCAGCTCGGATACATGGCCAACGGTAAGAACCTGTTGCTGTCACCCGTCAGAATGCTGGCACAGATGTAGGCTTACGGCAGACCTCAGACCTGCCTCTTTGTCTCCAAAGGTGAAGGAGAGCTGGTTGAGCAGGTAGTTGGCCAGCAAACTGCTGAAAACGGGGAAAGCCTATTGGACAATCTCATCCGACAGTTGCAGAACGAGCAGGATGAGCGTCAGAACGCAGAGGAGCAGGCTGGGGAAGCAGAAGGTGTGTGTGGCTGTTTTCTTCTTACATTGAACCGTTTCTGTTGGATTTCTTTTTTCCTTTGAACTTTGTATTTAAATTGCAAGTCTTGTGCAGAAAGAGGTTAATACATCCTTTTAATAATTAATACATGACCAGAAGGTAGCATATCATAATGTGTAGTCCTTGTTAACCTTTCTCCCAGGCGGTGATGCTGGGGACGTGGTTGCGTCCTCTCCTACTGCTGGTTCACGCAGGAGCGGGCAGGTGGACGGCGTGTGGCAGATGCAGCACAACACCCTGCGCAGTCAGGTGGCTACTGAGAGAGACTTGCTGGCCTGGAGCCGCAGAGTGGTGGTCAATGACGTGCCCCCAGGAATATTCAGGTGAAGCCCCCTGAGGGAATTTCACTGCAAAGGAAAATACTTGGTCAAGTAATTGCACTTCTTTTGTTATTTTCTTAGAGTTATGGAGGAGTGCAGACGAGCCAAAAGCGACGTGGAGTTTAATCTGTACAATGCAGAGAAGAAGAATAAACCCGTAGCTTGTCCACCCAAGGTTCACTCCCACTGCTCAAATTCAAATTGACACTTTCACTGGCCTCCGTTTTTCTCACTGTCCCCTCCTTCGTCTCCACCTTTGAAGACTGACCTCCTGACGTCACGCCTGCGCTCCCTGCGGCCAACCAAGAAGAAGCAGCAGCACCACTCCTATCAAACCCGCTCAGCTCAGGTCCGACGGCCACGGAACAGGAGTCACAATTCCGGCAGTCGACACAGCGCCGACAGTCAGATGGAGTCGGACAGTGATCGAGATGTATGTCCCGTCTCTCCTCCAGACATGAGCGTCTGAATTCTCCCGTTGAAGTGTTGTGAAGTGTTCATAAACCAAAGATGATCAGAATTTCCAGATATATCTATATTTTAGCAAACTTCACCAATGAACTGCTTCGTATCGTCAGTTTACTGCCACGGTAACATGTACGTGTTCTATGTCGTTCAGCAGGCAGCACAAGGAGCGGAGCCCAGTGATGCTTCCTCAGATGGTGAAGCTCAGTGGCAGAGTGAGAGCAGCTCCAGGTGAGTCTCCTGAAGTGGTTGGTGTTTTTAAGATGGCGTTAGAACTAACCCTAACTTAACCCTCCCACCCCATTAGTGATTCTTCAAGTGAATATTCTGACTGGACGGCCGACGCTGGGATCAACCTCCAGCCTCCCAAGCGATCCACCAGGAGGCCCGTGCAGCCGTCCGGGTACAGCAGCTCAGAGGAGGAAGAAGGTGATGACAAGGCAAAGGAGGACAAGAAAAAGGAAACTGAGGAGAAGAAGAAGAAGCCCAAGGAGACCAAACAGGTGAGTGAGCATCTGTGACTGCTTCACATGACTGCAGCGGTTGTGTGGAGGAAGTCTTCTCTCATCTTCAATGTCCTCAGAAACCTACCTCCTCTCTGGGGGGGCTCGATGCGGAGGCATGGCTGCCGCCTTCATGGATCATGGAAACTGTCCCACGCCGATCTCCTTTTGTCCCACAGATGGGAGACGAGGTAAGAGACGTTCTTTTCGTCCCAACCTGAAGATGATGACTTCTTCAGTGATGCCGGCATGTTGTGTTTTTGTCTGCAGCTCATCTACTTCAAACAGGGCCATCAGGCCTACGTCCGCGCTGTCCGCAGGGCCAAAGCCTACAGCATCAACCCTCAGAAACAGCCCTGGAACAAGCTCAACCTCAGGGTGAGTCCTGTCATTCACCTGCACTCATGGATCGAATCAATCATCTCATAAAAAAGCCTTTCAATAAAATGTCCCATCACCAGGATGGATTTACATTGAATTGAATTTACATTCATGTGAGTTGGATTTATTTTCTCATTTCGTAGGCAACGCGTTAACAATTTGACACAGGAGAAGCTTAAATCAAACTTTCATTATGTGGAACATCTACTGCAGTATTTTTGTCAATGTGTACCTAATATATTGGGTAGTAAGTGAACATGGTAAGTGACTGGCAGAAACAAATATCTGTTGATATTCTGTTGCCTCTTTGTTTTGAGGCTCCGTCCTTACGCGCCATGAACTGTCCTCTGCCTCTTTCAGGACCAGGAGTCAGTCAAAGTGGTTGGGATCAAGTATGAAGTGGGTCCTCCCACTCTGTGCTGCCTCAAACTGGCCTTCTTGGACCTGATGTCAGGGAAGATGACAAATGACTCTTTTTCCTTAAAGTGAGTGTTTATGCCCTCAAAATATATGGAGATGACAAACATATAAATATGTTATTCATGCATTTGTCATGTGATCTCATACTCAGGTACCATGACATGCCGGATGTTATCGACTTCCTGGTGTTGCAGCAGTTCTACAATGAGGCTAAAGAGCACAACTGGCAGCCGGGTGAGTCCATCGCCAGCTTTCGTACAGTATCTCCTCATCACACTTGAGAGACACACTGAGATCATTTGCCCTCTCTGTTGTCTACAGGGATGAGGTTCCGCAGCATCATCGATGACGCCTGGTGGTTCGGCTCCGTGGATGCCCAGGAGCCTCTGCAGCCCGAGTACCCGGACAGCCTGTTCCAGTGCTTTGCAGTGAAGTACGTGCAGTGTTTGGAGTATTTCACGTACATGTATATTATGCGTGAAGAAGTTGTTATTCATGTCCTCGTCTGTTATCAGGTGGGATAATGGTGAGTGTGAGAAGATGAGTCCCTGGGACATGGAACCGATTCCAGAAGAAGGTCAGTTAGATGAAATTTGAATGTTATGATAAAATCTCATAGTCTGGAGAACCAGAGCCCAGTTTTGTCAATGAAGAATATACGTTTTCATCAGCTGCGTTGCCGGATCACGTGGGCGATGGAGTGGAGGTGGCGGAGGAGGAGTTGAAGGCTCTACTCTACACACCTCAGGAGGGAGAATGGGGGGCGCACACAGAGGACGAAGACTGTGAGCGAATCATCCACGGTATCGATCAGCTCCTGACACTCGGTACGGCCCTATGGGATGAAAAAACACTTGGTTTCAACGTGATCGTCTCAGCCTCACTGCGACTTTCCCCCGTCTGTCCACAGATGTAGCGAAGGCCTTTGCGTTGCCCGTGGATCTGCGGGACTACCCTCTGTACTGCACCGTGGTGGCGTACCCCACCGACATCAGCACCATCCGCAAACGACTGGACAACCGTTTCTACAGGTGGAGCGCTGCTCAGAACCTCACCGGCACGTTTATAACCTACATTGACGTGGTGACTTGAGAGTCATGTGCTGCTGCTGCTGTTCTGCCTCAGGCGGATCTCTGCACTGATGTGGGAGGTGCGCTACATCGAACACAACGCCCGCACTTTCAACGAGCCCCAGAGCCCCATCGTAGCTGCTGCCAAGATGGTGACAGACGTCCTGCTCCACTACATCGGGTACAAATCTGCTGAGTCATGAGTTGACATTCGCTTTTTATGTCCTCTTTGGTGTTTTAATGCTCGTAATAAAACTCAGATTGGGGAAAACACATTTTCTTTGTGTTCAGGGACCAGAGCTGCACAGACATCCTTCATCTGTATCACAGACTGAAGTGTGAGATCAGCAGTGGAGAGGATGAGGTGCGACTCATGTGTTTGACAGTTTATTGTTACCTCCTTTGGAGGCTCCTTTTAGTTTGAAAACCTGGACTTTGTTTACAATGATCGTGTTGGGGTGGTATAGATTGAACACTATATTAGTTCATTTCCCATTCAGATTACCATATGACATTACTGTTCATTCGTTACATTGATTTAGTCGTGTATAAATTGAAAATGAGGGTTTTTTTTCTGAGTTTGTTTTTCATCAAGTGACAAAATCTTTCTTTTCCCCAACATATTGTATCTTATGCAGTTGTACAGTAACTTTCCTTTTTTCCGTGGTCAGCGAGCAAATGGAACGTGATGCAGCTCAATGAAAACTCACACAGGATGCACAATGATCATGATCACAGCACAGTTTTGATCACTACAGCCGACGTATTTAAACAGCACACACATCTCAGAGAGATCTGAGACAAAGCTTGATGCATATAAATGATGGATCACTGTCATTTATGTTTGGATGTGCTCCTCTGCAGACAGCTGAGCTGGAGGTAGACTCTGACACTCCAGGGACATCCTCAGGACATTGGGTAAGACGGACCGGGATCGATGAAACGCCTGCAGTCGGGGTAAACAGAATGTGTGACGTTTTCTCTCTTCCAGGGAACCAACTCTAATTCAAAGAAGCGCGGTGTGACGTTGGATGCGAGAGCGTGGCGAAGTCAGTGTCGAGAGCTGCTGCGTCGGATGATCTCGTCCCCAGATTCGGAGCCGTTCAGACAGCCTGTGGATCTTTTTGAGTATCCGGTACAGACCAGCAAAATCCTAACATCGTCATGACAACGTTAAATGTCACCTGTACCCCTGAACACGTCGTTTTTGTTCAGGACTACCGGGACATCATCGACACGCCGATGGATCTGTGCACAGTGTCCGAGACTCTGGTCGCGGGGAATTATGAGAGTCCGGTGGAATTCGCCAAAGACATCCGTCTCATTTTCAGCAACTCCAGAGCGTACACGCCCAACAAGAAATCCCAGGTGAAGCAGCAGCACAGCCACCGTCATCTGGGTGACATCCCTGTCCTGACTCTTCTTCTTTCGTGTCCAGATCTACACCATGACCCTCAGCTTGTCGGCCTTCTTTGAAAAAAACATCATCTCCGTCATCTCTGACTACAAGTCTGCCATTCAGAATGAGCGGCGGGCTCGTCAGCGGGAGACGTACAGGAACAGGCTGCACAACGGAGGCAGCTCGCCGGCTGCTAGTCCATCCCAGAGGTAGTTAACCCCGTTAATTCAAACCATCCCACATAATGCTCAGCACCAAACGGCTTACTGTTTTTTCTCTGTTTTCGTTTTTCTCTCTGTCGTCTAGCTCCAAAAGGAAAAACAAGTCAAGGACGGTGTCAAAGCCCAAAAGATCCCAGAGCTCGTCAAAGACTCAGAGAGCGGGTCAGGGTATGACGGCAGATCTTACTTACTTATTTCATAATCAGCCTTTTCAATTCTTTTCAGTTCTGATCCAATTATTGTGGCTCAGAACTGGCTCTACTCAACTCAGTTTGGTTCTAGTCACATTGGGTTCCATTACCATTCAGTTCCTGCTCAATGTGAGTCGGGTTGTCAGAGCAATGGCTGTGTGCCACTATTGTGATGTCGTTTTAGTAGAGATGGACAGAAAAACACTGGCTAGGCCGGCAGAGAAAGCTGTTGACAGAAATTGCAAAATAGAGAGACAAACTCCTGAGACTTCCTCGTTGTGGGTGGCTCCGTCCAGTTTTTTTTTTTAATGTTATCACTGTCACCAAACGCACAAAGAATTCGTTGATGTACCACATCATTCATGTCAAATGAGCATGAGACTTTCTTAATATTTTCCCATTCTGTTCACAGAAGATTCATTCAAAAGATTCGGTGAACGAGTCTGATTGAATCTTTTTACTGAAAGCAATCTTCAGATTCTGTATATAGAACTGTTTTGCCCATCACTGGTGTCACTGTCACAAAATTAGGTTTGGTTCTTGTGTTGAAGGTTCTGGGACTGTAGAGTGGAAAAAACGACAGACTGTAAACTTGGAAACTGTGTTTTGCTTTAGCCCAACAAATGAGCAGCGCGGCAGAAGAAGACGAAGAAGAGGAGACACAGCCTTCTTCGCCTAGTTCACTGACGAGCAGCGAGAGCGTCACCCAGGATCAGCCTCGGCCGACCCATGGCCAGTCAACGCCAGCGAAGAAGTCAGGTACCACAAATGACGTCACCACCGAGTGTGACAATGTCGTTGGCAGAAAATGAACTTCCTATTCTGTCCTCAGCAGGTCACCAGCTTCATGTGCACATGAGCAGCAGCTCCAGGCCACAACGTAGGCCGGGACGCAGACCTGGTCGCAGGCAAGAACCGCAGCAACCCGAGCCCGGCACCGAAGAGTCGGGATCAAACAGCTCCTCGTCAGAGTCGTCCTCAACCTCATCGTCATCCTCGTCATCCTCGTCATCAGACAGCGACAGCTCTGACTCTGAGATGGAGAAGTACGTGGAGGGGGGAGATCATGACTACAGCAAAGCTCCTTGTTTGCCACGCCGCCCCTCTGCTAAGGGGAAGATGGCGGTTGTAGTGGCAGGAAAACGAAAACACAAGGGAGGAGAGGACAAAGATCTACAGGGAGTTAAAAGAGCACGAGTGCAGCTTCTGGTACAGGTGGAGGAGGAAGATGATGATGATGAGGAGGAAGAGGAGGAGGAGGAGGAGGAGGAGGAGGAGCAGCTGCAACAACAGGGGGATGTAAGACCTGAAGAGGAACAGGAGGAGGAAGATGAAGAAGAAGAGGAACGGGAGGAGGAGGATGAGGATGAAGAGGAGGAAGAAGAAGAAGAGGAACCTGAAGAGGAGGAGGAGGAGGAGGAACATGAAGTGGAGCAAGGGGCTGCTGCTACTGCAACAGCAACAACCACAACAGCAGCAGCAGTGGCAGCAGCAACAACACCACCTAACGGTCCTAAACGACCCCTGTGCAAGTCCCGACAGGTCAACACACGTAACCGAGGCCGCAGGACAGTAGCATACGGGAACGAGTCAGAGGATGACGGACACGGGTCCAAGGAGGACCCTCTGAACTTGGGCATGTCCCGCTCAGGACGGGTACGCCGCATGACTGAGAAGGCCCGAGTCAGTCACCTGATGGGCTGGGGTCACTGACCCATCACCCCCCCACACCCTCTTTTCAAACCTCAAACACAAGAAATACTGCAGGGATTTTCATTTTTTGTACAAGTGTGTAAATATTATATAAATATATATAAATGATTTCTTTTTATCAGACTGCTGATGACTCAACTGATCGCTGGTGCTCAGGACGGGTTGCCAAGGAGTTTGTTTCCTGGCCGACAGAACTGCTGGTCACCATGGATCCTCCCCACCTGGAACAACTCACCTCAGCCTTAGAGCAGGTGTGAGGCGGCTTCACACAGGCTCCTCCCCCCCTCGTCCTCCTCATGTCACATCACCAAACACTACATGCCTCCTCCTGTCCCCCTTTGGCCACCAAAGACCAGTACTCTGATGCCAAATATGGTGCTCATGTTGTTTTCCTCAGCGAATGCTCAGCAGCTCTGCGTTTGCTTCATCACTGATGTCAGCTCTTGTGGAACCTGGTGTTTTTGTTCTCACGACCACAAGCCTTAGTTTTCACTTTCAGACCATAGACTGTAAATGTCACGTCCCCCCGCCCCCGACTGTCCAGAAATGAAGCCAAAACATCCTGAATAGGGCTGCTGCAACCACATCACACCCTGGTGACTGGAAGCAGTCTGTGCAGTTGTGGTTGAGGAACTGGGTGCAGTCAGATTACTGCACAGGTTGATTGAAAACAGACACCGGGGATGAGATTAGAGCATTAGATTTAACTCACATAGAACGCCGCACTGTTGTAGCAAACCTTTCTTTCCTTTTTTTTTTACAATATTTATCAATAACCTTTTATCAGAACATGAAATAAACATGAGTGTGAGCAACCGGGGGGATGAAAAATGTCCGGACCTGAACTGCAGCCAGCCACCGGGGGGTCCAGTCAGGATCTTAGGATCTTTTGGCTTCACTCTTGTCTGTGCTCTCATGGTGTCCAGCTGTGTGTATGTTGAGTTTAGGAACTAGCAATATTGAGGAATGAGAATAAAGGACGATGATAATATTCCAGCTCCTCTAGCCCTCTTGGACGACGCGACCTCCTCGGCCTGTGAATGTTTCTCCCTCCTCCTCCTCTAAAGTTCATGACTGTTATTGGACTTTTACCTTCCATCACTTAGTATAGGGTCATGTTCTGTTTCTATGTTGTGTCCTTGTGTTTGTTTTGTTGTATTTCAACCCCTCCATATCCTTTCATGCTCGTGTCTTGACGCCCCTTCAGGTTTCTGTGTGACATCTCCACACAAATATTTATTTTCCCATCTTACGTCAACTGTTTCCTGCAGGAAAAGGGAATATTTTGCACATTGATCTCCTCCACGTGGCAGCTGTGATGAAACAGGAGCGATAGCAGAATGATTTTTTTGTGCAAGATTGCTTGAAATGTGCCAGCACACTCGATTTACTCTGTATTTTTTTTAAACTAATAAAACAGGATGGAACAAGGAACATCTTTCAACCCTCGGACAGTATTTCCCACTTTTGTTAATGTGTGATGACATTTTTCCATAAACGCTAATGTATCTATCATCTACCACAGTCGGGTTTGATGAGTCACTTCATCCATTCTTGTCCTATTTTTATCATCTCTTTCCCAACTGATCTGTGTTCATCACAATGTGTCATCCTGCAGAAGAGATGCATCTTTTTGTAGCGTCATGTTTAGTTGAACGATGGGAACAATCAGTGTGTTCAGACACCAACTGACTCAGCCTCACAGTTCCACACTGGGCTTGAATCCAAACACCTGTTCGGTCTGTCTACTGACACTAGAGAGAGCGCAGTGTTTGTTTGGTTTCCTGAATGTTCAAGATCAAACCGAGCAGCGTCTTGAACTGATTCATATTGTAGGGTCCTCTTGTTTTCATGGAGTAGGTGTCTGTCTTGTCGCCTGGAAGCATCAGATTAATAGTTGATGACAGACACTTGTAATATTATACTGTAGGTGGAAAAACTTTATGTGACGTCTTTTATACGTAATGTTTTCATCCCTCTGTTTTTTTATTTTTATTATTAAATTGGGATTTCTTTTGAAATATATTTGACCATTGTTTTCCTATTGAAAGTTTTCTCACACAGGTTTAACATTTAACAACCTCTATCCACTACAGTAAGCGGTGGGGTGTCAAAGGGGCGGAAACTATTCTATGGTTGATGTAAATATTCATTGACTGGTCAATGACTTGATGCCAGCTGTTCAACGGAACTTTGCTTCTGGAGCAGTTACCTGGGCAACGAGGTGTCACAGCGCCATTATGGACATGTCCACCTGTTGATATTACTTGGTTTCTCAGCGCTGGTTTATCGAACAAGGAGGAAGAAACTAAGTCACTTATGTTTTGTCCAAACAGCTTTTCTCATAACAACTCCTAGCCAATAGTAGGCTGTCTTCGGTCACAAGCATCCATCTGCTAGCTATTCACTCGAGCTAGTCTACGTTCGGTTGGTGGTGTGTGTGAGAGAAAACTGCAAGGAGAATTGAAAAGGCCAATGGCAGTTTTAATTCCCCAAAACGTCAGTATTTTTGGAGTATGTTTCCAACGTCTTTCACTCTTGCTTTTACGTTATGCCAACTGTGACGCTCTGACCAATGAGCTGCGAGCGTTAGGTAGCCTCGTGGGGCGTGACTGTGACGTGCTACAAACATCCTAATGGACATGCGACCTTTAGGACGGAGGACAAGAAGGACGTGCAGATAAATCCTGTTGAGGCGTGTATTCACAGCAGTAGCTTGAAATGCTGCGTTACCAAAACCAGAGAAAAACACCAGAGCAGAGTTCCGTAAATTGACGGATAAGAAGAGATGAGTTCTCCAGTGGATTTATTGTGCTGTTCCGCTTTACAACACGTCGGACCGCGACCGTTGCCGTCAGTTTACGGTTGCAGCAGAGTGTGAACTGGGCAGTTACGGGGCCATTTTGTCGCATGTGGAAACACGTTTCAAGTTGTTATCTGGACTCTGGTCTGCACCGGGCTTAAACTCTATGAAGGGTTTAGGAACCAGACCCTAGAGTCAGAGTCAAGGCTGCTGATGATGTTGTGACATCACAGAAATGAGTACCCCAGACAGACAGACAGACAGGTCAAAGAAGAAACAGACAGACACTGGTTGTGTTATATTTATTATCACCAGAACAAACTAGAACAGTAACACTTTTCTTTACTGATGTTCCTCAATGCTACACGACAAAGTCTCAAGATAGATCACTGGACAGCTACATACTGCACATTGTACAAGCACACACGTCATAGAACCACACACACCTCCGTCAGTAGCTTTGTGCGCTCACATTGTGCTTCAGTGTCACTTTAATGAACAGCCCCACGAACGTCACCTGTGCTGTGTGTGTGTGTAAATACCAACTACATGCTACACATCAAACAAACAACAGTGCATCACAGACTGTTTGAAATGTTCTGGAACATTCTAGAACACATCGGCAGGTGCCGTGTCACTACATCAGACGGTCACCACAAACACCAAAAATCTCCACTGTCACCAAGTCCAACAGCCATTTGAGGCCAAAAGCTGCAGAAATTTTAATAACATATTAATTTTTTATAACAAGAACTTGATTTGCAAAGACTCAAAATGTTGACAGCAGAAATCAGGTAGGTGGATGCTGAGCAGACAAACTTTGAAAAGCAAAAATCAAAAGCCGAAAATAACATTTGGCATCAGCTGGAAAAGTCTGGACTTTATTCCAAAAGACTGGAGAGGTTTTTAGGGCTGAATGGGAAAACAAGGAGTTCCGAACTTAAACTGTCATCGTGAAAATTTACAAAAGGAATTTAATTACACATTTGCCTCCAGTGATGTAATTGATTGCACTTTATTCTATTATTAAATTACATGGAAGTAATTTCTCCACTAATTTTAATATAATAGTATATTTAGTTCAGTATTCATTATTAAACTGTTGTGTCAGTAGACAAAGGTTTATTTCATTTGGCAGCTGTGCACCAGATGTGACGTCGGTACACATGATTAATTCAACGAATTAAAGCTAAAGGAATCCATCAAAAGGGGTTTTATTTGTGATTTCCAGAGCACATTGGTACACTATTATTTACTACTACTTTTTAAAAAAATGTAGTTTCATGAAATTAATTTAGAATGTTACACATTCCAGCGTCGTACCATTTGCACGTGATGTGGAGATTTTTACAGTTTTCAAGAATTTTTCCAAATGTTAAAGGTTGTTTCACATTCCCGACAGTCACAAACACAGAACGTACAAACACCACAGCTAGTTTGACCTTTACTGGGAAGAAAACCACATGCTCCAATTCAGTCCACACAACAGATTCACAAAATGGATTCTCCAGGAGAAAACTTCAGCCAATGACGTTGTTGTTGTTGTTGTTGTTGTTGGGACCATGTTCCATCTGCGTATCGTCTCCATCACATTCTCCTCCACAGACGAAGCTGACGAGCTGAAACCAAGTCCCTGCATGTCCGTGAGCTCCTCGGAGCTCCGTGAAAAGATGCCGCTCGGCGAGTCGTCGAAAGGGGGAAGTTCACCGCCTCCTGACCCCCTGTCAGTTGGAGCTTTCGTCCTAAGCATGAGGGATTTCAAAGCATCAAACAACATCGGTGCTCGTTGTTAAATCTCTGCTCGCAGAGCGCCATGCTGAAAGCCGCCCACGTGCCGCCACGCAGGCACGTCACTGCAGCTACACCAGGCCCGTCTGCATGTGCACGTGCAGAGGGAAGGGGTGGTAGACGAGCGGCGGCTGCGCGGGCGTGATGAAGTAGCTGCTGTAAATGGGCTCCGTCACATACGGCGCCGGCTGGTAGAAGCACGTGACGTTGGCGGTGTTGGGGATGGCGTTCTGCTCGCCCAGCACCCTCAGCGCCAGGACTGTGATCATGTTGAGCGTCTGTCTCCTCTCGTGTCCCATCAGACACACAGTGCTCTCGTCGATCACGCGCCGCAGCGTCATCAGATAGTCGTACTTGCTGGCCTCTTCGTTGCCCGTGAAGTGGCCCTGCAGATAGGCCTCGATCTTCCGCTGCTGCTCGCTGACGTCGGGGAAGTCGATGAAGAAGCGGGAGCACATGTAGCGCTCCAAAGACTTGATCTCAGTCTCGCTGGCCGGCCTGAAGTTCCTCACCAGCAGGTCGCTGTACTTCAGCAGACCTCCTCCTCGGATCTCCTCGGGGTTGTGGGTGGCGATGAGGCGGTGGTGAAGGTGGTCCATCGCCTGCTCAAAGTCTCCGTACGTGCACTCTGCTTCCACGGTGATGGACGACACGCCGGCGTCCTCGGCCCATGAGCGCAACCCACTGCTGCTGCTGCTGCTGCTGCTGCTGTGTGAAACCGTCTCTTGTGTCGGCTCCTCAGTCTGAGCGCCTGCACAGGTCTTGACATCCATTCCACACATGACATCCACATGTCTGGGCGTCTCCAAATCAGGAGGCTTCTTGGTGTGTTTGGGTTTGACACTGGGCTCTGGGGTTGGGTCAGAGCCCGTGTCGCCCTGCGGTGAGTTTGCCTCCATCAGAGTGTCGGCGACCTTTAAAACCTCCTGTGGAGAGCCGCTGAGGTGGGTGCTGTCCGTCTCGGGAGGCTGAAGCGGTTTGGGTTTCTCAGCGGGCGGGAGCAGCTGAGCTGTGAGATCTGACAGCTCGTTCAGCAAAGAGCATTTGTTGGGAAGCTGCAGACTGCTGATCATCTTCCGTGACAATTTCCTCTGTAGTTTGGGCGGGGGGCAGTAGTCTGGTACGATGTCCTGTGATGTGCTGCAGGTTTTTTTCGCTGGAGGAGGAAAGGAGAATTCCAGGTGTGAGTCTTTCCGGCTGGAGGTACTTCCTGTCCTGCAGGTCACAGAGGTCACATCTTCACCGCTGACCGTCTCCTGTGCGTCTGAGTTATCTGTCTCCGCCGTCGCTGTGCGGGCAGCTTGTGGCTCACAGAGCTTTTCTTTCTCCTGCAGCGTCAAGCACGCGTGTATCATCAGTGGGCTTCTCACGTCTGTGAAGAGCATGTTTGGGGATGGAACTAAGGAGTAATCGCCGTGGAAGTGTTCTTTGTCCCCACATATCTCAAAGACGATGTCCTCTTCGGAATGGACATCTTCTATTCCTTCCGCCACCTCCTCCTCTTCCTCCTGCTGCTGACATGTGAGCTTCAGGACTATGTCCTCAGGCTGTTGCACCTCCGGTTCCTCACGCTTCCCATCTTCATCCTCGACCTGTGCCCCCAGCGGCTCTTTCTCCACTGCTTCGTCCTGACATGGGTTCTCTCCACCAGCTGCTTCTGCTGAGTCACTATCATCGACCCGTTGGGCGGCCGGAGGAGCGTTCTGCTGCACTCGCTCCTTCTTTTCCTCCACAGAAGGAGTGTCCAGTGCCAACTTTCCTCCTTGCCTCCGTTCCTTCTCCCAGTAGGACTCCAGGATGCGATCTAAGATAATCTGGAAAGAGTCCACGCTGAACTCAAACTGCCGTCGAAGGGCGCTCACGAATCGGAGCCCGACGGTTTGAGCTCTGCTGTTTGACAGCGAGATGAGGCTCCACCTGTCGTGCTCATTGAAGACTTTGACCATCTTTTGCACGTAGGCTTCTTTCATGGTGAGGCAGGTGATCTTCCGTCTGTTAACGCCACAGGGGAGCAGGTCTCTCAGGCTCCCCAGCACCACCTCTTTAATCACCTGGAAGTCCTCCTGCCTGGGCAGCTCCACACGGAAGATGATGTCCAGGTCTCTGGAGCCCAGGCCGTTGTCCCTCACCAGGACGTGGCTGGCAGCGGTGCCGTTAAGTCGTATATCGTTGACCCGGATGTCTCTTTCCACGAGTCGATCCTTCACCACGTGGATGATGTCTTTTGCGCTCACCTGCAGTGTGGGGAAATTCCCTCGGCCGTGGATGGGGATTACCTCCGTCAGGACTTTGTCCAGAGCCCGAAGCTGCTCCAGGGTCAAGTTGTGGAATCTTTTCTCTGCCTGAAGCTCCTTCATCCTTACCTGTGGACGTATGACAGGAAAAAGAGCAGATAAACAAATGAACCAGTCGAGAAAACCTGACAGGAGGCATTTTTTAAAGATCTGACCGCAAATCTAAAACTCTGGATGTTCTGCTCACACGTATTTTAAAGTCCGATCATTCTGTATTTGAAACCACACGCCTGCAAGAACGAGTTAAACATGTATCAGAAATAATAAATGAGACAGTAGATAGATAAAAAAAACCCTAGTCCAGAATACTGTGCTAGAACAGCACTGTCCCAGTGTTTACATCATTTACATTTTGTCTTATTTAAACTAACGTCTTCTTCATATAGCATATCTAGAATAAAATATGAGCAAAATAAAGGAAATAATCTAAACAGAGGTTTGCGTTTCAGCTCCTAAGGATCATACATCATGCCTGAGCTGATACCAACTGTCAGTAGGTGAACGGAGGAGTTCAACCTTGACGAGTCACCTCTTCATCCCAGGTTAGCATGTGAAGACAAACGCCCCACAGGAAGAGGCCAGGGACCTGTTTCAGTTTGCAGTATGATCAAGTACAATAACATCCAGATGATACTGAAGTGTGTTTTTAGTGATTATCTAGTTGTGGATGATGCCGGCTCAGCCTTCCTCCTCCTCCTCTTCCTCCCCCACCTCCTCCACCACCTCCACTGGGGGTTGAGCACCCCCCAGGATTCAGCTCAGCTGACCCTCCCCAGCAGCCAACTTGTGTGACAGCTGCAGTTTGTGTTTCAGTGATCAGTAGGTGGCAGCAGCATGAGAACGCGCAGTGAGCACGTCACATGGACCGTCACATGGACCTGGTCATACGTCACTGATGATGCAGGCAGCTCTGTGTGTTGAACCTGCTCTGAGGAGTGCGAGTGCGTCACATTCATGACAGTTGTGCCTGTATCCTGGCCTCCATGTTTTGTTTTGTTTTTCACACTTCCTCCCCTAAATCATTTGAAATTTTGAAACTTTTATCGTGATGTAAGAACATGACAGCAGCTTTACAAACAGTGGTTTACCTGTTAGTACGACATGTATATCGATAAATGGCTGTGTCACGTTGCCGACTGCAGGTGACTGCAGGTGACTCAGAGCCGCACCGCCCATCATCTGCAGGAACAACCAGCTCGACAAGGCGTTTGTTGACAACAAGGATTCATTCTGGATTCAGTCTCCAGCGCATCCACTGGTCAGACAACATGGATCATTAACAGCATGCTGCCGATGACTGATTTGCTTTGGGAAGAGTGAAGGGGACGTCATCATTAATGGATGACAGAGAAAAGTATGACTCACTCGGTGCTGAGGCAAAAGTCGATCTACAGGAAATACTTGACAACCCTGGAGAGAGGTTTTTTGAATGTGGATGAAAGGATGAATGTGCTCATTCATTCATAAAATAAATGCCAAATGCTGCAGAAGTTTTTGTTAATCATCATCTTTTAGATTCCAGCACATCTGACAGATAAGTTGTTGTTTTTTTTCTTATTGACAAAGATTGTAGAGATTGAACTCAAATGTACATTGGAGCTAATACTAGAAATGACACATATGTTTGCTCGGTTGAAGATCTATTTCATTTCCTGAAAATGTTTCCTCCAGCCAGAGACAGAAAGTGAAGCTGCTCCAACTTTCATCACCAAACGAGCTAAAATAGAATAAATAACTAATTAAAATGACTTGGTGAACACAGTCAGTGATGAGCCTAGCATGTAAATTTCAAACCGTACAGCTGGATTAATAATCACTTCATAAGGTGGAATTTATTTTCATTCTTCATATTTTAGAGGCTGTGGCTGTGGTGTAGTTTTCTGTGGGAGGATGAATTGTGTAGGTGAGTTTGTGAAGAGCCTCCATCCTCAGGCTCTGTTAAATGTGATAGATCTGTGATCAATAATAGATGGCGGTGGAGGCAGCACGTGGCCATCAGCATCATCCGGTGGCGTGCATCAGCTCGTTCCTGCAGCAGGACTCTTCCGCCACTTGGCTTCTTTTATAGGTAACAACACTATATGAGTCATACATCCTCGGAGCGAGGCGCCGCTCCATGGCGCAAAGAAACGACAGTGAATGCACCACGCGATGGTGCGTTTAATGTGAAAACACAAACATGGAGAAGCAGGTCTGGGGGATGCATTGGACAAATACTGCATTTGTGTGTGTGTGTGTGTGTGTGTGTGTGTGTGAGACACCAGGTGTTTGAAACGCTGCAATGACCATTTATCACCTTTGACATGCCACTGCAGACAGAGGCTGCTGGACCCACCAGCAAATATTTGCATTTTCTACTTAAAAACAAACGTTGCAGTAACTAGGGCTCACAAGTTAGCGGTCGGAGTCGGAGGTGAAAACGGAAAACCAACGTTTGTGAGGAAAAACAAAAACAAGCACAATAAGACAAATAGAAGAAACTTACCTGCTTTGCAGCCAAGTTGAGCTGAGAAAGTGAATCGGAGCAGAGGGGCAGCAGCTATCCAACAGGTTTATCGGATCCCGTCGAATAGGTTAGAACGCACAAGTTAACACAGTTTCCTCCTGGTACAGCAGCGCCGCTGTTTCCATGGCAACCAGGCGTCACCACATTTACGGTAAATCACGACGCTCGGTCTCCGTGGAACCAGCGACCGACGCGCCGATGCAGACAAACAGTAAAGTGGGTGGACTGATTCCAAACTGCCGAAAATTCTTGGGCGTTTTGCGTGAACCGGGAGACGCGTGAGACTGGAGCAACCGGCGAGCCGTCGCACTGAGCCGCCGCTGCTGCTGCGGGCTGAGCGGCGCATCATACGGGGAGTGAGTCATCCTCTCTCCCCGCCGCTCCGCTCCGTGAACCGGGTCATTGTGAGTCAGAAGCCCGTAGGTCGACCACAGTGACACCTGACACACTCACGGCTGCTCACATGTTCATGCTCAATAGTTTCCTTATTCATTCATTCATTCATTCACATTTTGCGGGAACGGGGGTGTGGGTGGTGTGTGTGTGTTTGTGTGTGCGTGTGTGGGGGTGGGCAGCTCAGCTGTGACGTAGGAGGGACGCTGCCCCACGTGATGCTGACGTCATTGTTATTCGGTAAGAAACCAGGAAGTGGAACAGTAAGCGGGCGAAGACGGAAACGCGCAAAGGCCCGAGTTTCTCAGACATATTCAGCTGATTTTAACGCGTTTCGCCGTTTGTCCGTGTGGGATTCCGACTGTGTAGCTGTTGAAGTCTTCGGAGCCGCCTGAAGATGCCGAGTATGGACAGTATCCTTTTCCAGATACGTGCTGAGACGGTGTAACACGGTGTAACACGGTGTAACGTCCAAACACAGGGCTCAGGCAGCGAGTAGGAGACATTCACAGAGGAAACTGCCCCCCCCCTGTGTCGGACACATCTGAATCATCGCCGATTCAGTCAGAATCTGGTCCAAGGATTTCGACCAGATTCCCCCTGAAACCAGAACAGCTGCGCGATGAACGGGGGCGAAAGGAGCCGAAGGCCGAGACCGCGTCTTCGCTAAAACCTGATAACTTTCACTTCATGGTTTTTGAAGTTCTACTCGAAATGTAGCAGCGACATTAGAAAATAACTTGTTCGATTGGGGCCACGACAGTACATCTGAACATGTGACGTGTGTGTATGAGCGAATCAGTCTCCAACCTGCCGTTGAAACCTGTTTAAATAGCTGGATGGTTGAATACCAGTACACAGACTGTAGATGTCTGCTGTCTTACTTTAGATTAGATGTACTCAGGTACTCGGGTAACGACATGTAGTTTATCACCTAAAATAAGCATAAATAGCACCTAAACTGCAGCAGACTAAAGGTCTATATATATCGTTTTAATGTTAGTGGTGTTTAATGTTATATATTATTGTTTTCATATAATCTATGTATGCTGATATACAGTCAGTGTACATGGGAATTGGACATTTTTATATGTGATATAGACAACAGAGACGGGCTTTTTCATGACCCCCCCCCCCAGCCCACACACACATTTGCAATTGAAAATTTCATTTCATTGCTGCACGATCAGAGATTCCACTCATGCACTGATCGTGTTGTCAACTTTCTTTGATGCCAGCTTTGCTTCTGTAGCAGTTTCCTAGGCAACAAGATAAGGCCAGTAATATCATTAACGTGTCCCGTTTTTGACATTACTTGGTTTCCAATAGTGCTAGTTTCACAGACGAGGTGGATACAAGGAGCTTTTGGCCAAACGACAGCTTTTCTTTTATTAATTAGCACTCATAGCTAGTGGTATTGGTAGTATGAGGGACATGATGCTGGTGCTTCTGCAGCTTTGTTTTTGTTCAATAAATGGGGTTTGTTGTAGCAGGAATGTTGTGGTTCTTTTATTAACCTTAACCGCCAATCACAGAGCATCTCTTCAATTTGAAGTTTGCTGCCAAAGAACTCCAGCGAAATGCCAAGAAATGTGACAAAGAAGAAAAAGTAGAGAAGGGAAAAGTCAAGAAAGTAAGTTGATTGTCTTCATCCGCTAACTTAAGGACGGTTAGCCGACAGGCGATGATGTGGATTTCCTGCATTGGTTGTTGTGTTTGTGTCTCGTTCAGGCCATCCAGAAGGGGAACATGGAGGTGGCCAGGATCCACGCAGAGAATGCCATCAGACAGAAGAACCAGTCGGTCAACTACCTGCGGATGAGTGCACGGGTCGATGCAGTGGCTGCGAGGGTCCAAACTGCCGTTACCATGAACCAGGTGTTTGTTAACATGCACAGCCATCGGTCCAAATACCACTGTCACTGTGTGTCTTCTCTCTTAACACCTCGGACAATTTCAGGTCACAAAGTCTATGGCTGGAGTGGTGAAAGGGATGGAAGCAACTCTCAAGTCCATGAATCTGGAAAAGGTATTTATTGGTTGAAATATACATTAATAATACATCATTTTGACTGATTTGATGATTTTGATTTAATTTTTCCCAACTTCGTCCTGCAGATTTCGTCTCTTATGGACAAGTTTGAGCACCAGTTTGAGACTCTGGACGTTCAGACGGCCCACATGGAGGACACCATGAGCAGCACCACGACACTGACGACGCCACAGGTACACGTGATGGCTACACCTCCACCGCAGCTTCAGAGACAGAAACATTCACAGAGAATCTTATGTGTGTTTCAGAATCAAGTGGATTCACTGATGCATGAGCTGGCGGATGAAGCAGGGTAAGATCATTGTAATTCACTATTATTATTATTATTATTGATTTCAACTCTGTGCTTAGGCTGGACCTGAACATGGAGCTCCCTCAAGGACAGACAGGATCCGTGGGCACAAGCGTGGCCTCTGCAGAACAGGTACAGGGTTTTTGACATCCTTGTGTCACAGATGTGACAGACAGTCAAATTCTGGTTCTGCCAGCGTTGAACAGTTGAACTGATTCTCCAGTGAATCCTAACGATTCTCTCACCTTTTTCCCTGTTCTGTTCCTCTTCTATGAAGGATGAACTGTCACAACGTCTGGCCAAACTCCGAGATCAAATGTAAAAAAGATGACCGCAGTAAACACTACCTGAATATTTGTTGGAAACACTTTCTGCTTTCGTCACATCTCCTCTGTCCTCTCCAGACAACGGCCTTTTGTTCTGTGTTTGTCGTAACATCACAGACATTCAGATTATTCTTCCATAACGGGGATGTTGGTGTGGAAAAGTCCTTCTTGCGTATACACATTTATGAAATGAGACTTTATGGTTCAGTTTGTTTCCTGAGGAGCTCCAGACATTTAAAAGAACAGAGTGTGACAGTTATCTCTATATTTATAGGGCAAATGATGGTGTATAAGATTTTGTCCAAAGGTTCGAAAGGCTTATATGTTGACATATGTATGCAGCATATGTGCATTTTCTCTTCTTGTATCCTGGAGTGACTCCCCACCCCCTTACTGGTGATCTGACCTCTGACCTCATGAGTTGCTTTGTTGTGATTAACTTGTTTAATGAAGATGATGTTTGTTTGGCTGCTCATCTTCAGTGTTTCACAGATCATTTGGAAATGGGTTACAGTTAGCAAACAATAAAATTTTATAATACTTTTATCTCTGTGTTGAGAGAGACTCGTTCCCTTTCCACAACTTCCTTATCAATGGGTCATGAGTTGTTTTTCTTGCTGAACTGTCCAAGATCTCCTAATCATTCAGTTATTAAACATCAGAATGATTAACATTATTTAATATAAGACAAACAAATCCCCACACACACCGACATCAACTTTACTATAGTCTTTTGTAGTCAAAAAGAATATAAACTATAGACATGTAATCCTGCTGCTGACCAGCACCTGTTAATGTTCATACTACATAATTTAATGTTCCCAATAAAGTTATCTCAAGTTCAAAACTAATTTAACACGATTTTCCACAAGTGATGACTTGGAAACATAAAAAAGTAACCCTGATTAAACATAAATAATGTATAGAAATGCTTCTGGATCGTAGTGGAACTGACACCACCTAACCTGTAACTGAATAAAATGTGTCTGAGAAATACATGATATAAAACACTGCCCTGCAGTGATGAAACCTGTGTACTGCATCAAGGTACTCTCGTAAAAATGCTTTGAATTGAATTTTCAGTTCAACCTGGAATTTATAGTAATAATAATAACAACAACAACATGACACACATGATTGATGAAGAAAATACCCAGACATCACAATCCTCTAAGAAGTTAATGATTAATTCATTTGAATCAAGAGCAAAGTACGTTTTATTTATTTACAAATGAGATATATCTGTCCTCATCTGGTTTAAGTCGCCTTTTCAAGGGAAAAAACAAACATTAATACCATTCGTGTGTTTGTTTCGTGCCACTGTTCATTTTTGCAACATTCTCCCTCACGTCGACGCTCCAGTGTCTGTCTGCATGTGACCTGTCAGACAGCATTCTGGTTCCACTTCCCCCTTGAAAGCGTCATGTGACATTTGCGTAAACAGGAAGCAGCTGATCATCACCTCACTGCCAAGTAATGTACTCGACTGTAGCTTTACAAACAAACGAAAGCTGTGGTGTGAAGCGGATTGGTTCTAAGTAACTGTTGTACCCTGTCGGGGTAAGTGATTCAAACTAACGCACCTTTAGCTTTGTTAGCTGTTTAGCCGACTTATGCTAACTCTACCTGACATGAATGTGTCGGGCTAGCTAACTTAGCATTAGCATAGGTGTTCGTCCCGGAGCAGAGAAAACTTTCGACTAGAACGTCGATGCTCACTCACATTCCTGTATCTTGTTTACCCACATGGACGTGTGTGTGTGTGTGTGTGTGTGTGTGTGTGTTCTTTAACGAACTCTGTGTAAATGTGTGTACATTCTTATGAAGCGGGGTGTAAGTGACAGATATCTCACCGGTGAAAATATTTGTTTCGCAGCTGAAGAAGAACCGCTGCAGACCGTGTGACGTCATCCGAACTGCAGCTCAGAGGAGTCGTCAGACATCAGGTGTGGCAGGGGGATGTCCAGTTCAGCCATGAAGAAAAAGGTGACTTGATCATCCACACATGGATTGAATGACGTTCAGCTTCTGTTGTGAGCTTCTGTGGATGTGCAGACGCCAGTGTGACAGGAATGTGGGATGTTTTCATAAGTCATAAGAGTCTGTGAAGTGAGGATAACGATAAAGAGCTGTGTTTAATGGTGCAAAACACAGGGTTATTGTCTTGTCTTCAGTAAAATTAAGTTTTATTTCTTTTCTTTAGGAAATTGGCTTGTGAACACATCTTTAGGTGTAACAGTTCACATTATTCCTGTGCTGTGTTGTCGACAGGAGGAAACGCTACAGAGAGTCAAGTTTTAACATTTTCCTTAAACTATCTATATATTTATAGATTTCAGAATTGAAACGAACAGTGGAGCTGGGACTGACTCGTCCTCTGGAATTTCTCCTTTGCCGTTACAACAACAGCTTCTTTAAAAATGTAAATTTAAAGTCAACAAATGCAAAGGAAACTGCACATGAATAATGTTTTAACAGTGAACTATTCCCTCATGCATTTAATCTGACATCTGTCATCTCAAGCAGCTAACATTTGACAGTATTCTTGCCTTGCTGTGCAAACGTTGGAATTGGATTAAAACTCTCATGAACGTTGTTGCAGTGAAATATCTCCTGCAGGTCACAGGAGCAGAGGATGTGCTCAGCAGTGTGGTGGTTTCTTGCCTTTCAGGTGTTACTGATGGGAAAAAGTGGGTCTGGTAAGACCAGTATGAGATCCATCATCTTTGCCAATTACATAGCACGAGACACGCGCCGCCTCGGAGCTACGAGTAAGAACACAGCATAGAAGGGTGATGTGAAGAAGGTATTTTGTCCGTGCTGGGTGTTTCTGTAATCTCTTCTCTTGTTCTCCTCAGTCGACGTGGAACACTCCCACGTACGATTTCTTGGCAATCTGGTTCTAAACCTGTGGGACTGCGGAGGGTAAAGAGCTTCTGTCTTTGGATCAGCTCTGAGTTTTCAGTCAGTCACTGAATCTCAGACCTGTGTGAATCCTTCCAGACAGGACACGTTCATGGAGAACTACTTCACCAGCCAGAGGGACAACATCTTCAGGAACGTGGAGGTGCTTATTTATGTGTTTGATGTTGAGAGCCACGAGCTGGAGAAGGACATGCACTACTACCAGTCATGTCTGGAAGCCATCCTGCAGAACTCACCCGACGCCAAAGTCTTCTGCCTTGTGCACAAAATGGACCTGGTGCAGGAAGAACAGCGGGATTTGGTAAATTCTTAATGACAAGTTTCCTTCCTTCTTCTCTCTTGCACTGTCTCAAAAACCCCAACAACCTTCATGTCTGTGCTGATAGATCTTTAAGGGGCGTGAGGAGGATCTGAAGAGGCTGTCCAGACCTTTGGCCTGCACGTGCTTCAGGACGTCCATCTGGGACGAAACCCTGTACAAGGTCGGCAGACGGGGACCGGCCGCATGCTTCGGCTGGGGTCACTGACAGCGTAACAGCAGTTTGTGTCTGCAGGCCTGGTCCAGCATCGTGTACCAGCTCATCCCCAACGTCCAGCAGCTGGAGACCAACCTGAGGAACTTTGCTCAGATCATAGAGGCTGACGAAGTGCTTCTGTTCGAAAGAGCCACTTTCCTGGTGAGAGAGACGGCAGCAGATACTACGGTCATCAGAAGTCCACGTTCATATTCATAAGGAAAATGGTCAAAATAACAAAAACGTAAAGTAAAAAGTTAAAAACAAGACAAACCACATCATTTCTGTTTATAGATCATTCATTCATTCATTCATTCATTCACTCACTCATTCATCTTCTCCTGCTTGTTCCGGTTACGGGTCGTGGTTCTGCTGGAGCCGATCCCAGCTGTCAACGGGCCAACGAGGCGCCAGCTGATCACAGAGCCACATGACAGACAGACAGACAACCGTTCACACTCACATTCAGTTCAGAGTGACCATTAACCCGTAGAGAACCCAGCATGCATCTCCACATAGAAAGATCCCAGGACAGGAAGCGAACCAGCGAACCAGCTAACCACTTCTCCACTGTGTCTCCCTATTTATAGATGTCTTTCAGTAGTATTATATCTCTTATATTAAGAGACATACTATTATTCATTTAATATGTTCTGTTATACAGTAATATACAGTATTTCCATAAAGATGAAATTTGTTATTTAAGAAGTGCAGGTTCCATTGTTGTCATAGCGACCCAACCTCGGAAACGATCAAATCAAAACCTTGTGTTTGTTTTGAATGCAGGTGATCTCCCACTACCAGTGCAAAGAGCAGCGGGACGCTCACCGCTTCGAAAAGATCAGTAACATTATCAAACAGTTCAAACTCAGCTGCAGGTGAGTCCACTCTGCTCCACCACTCGCCTCCGTAGTCCGTTGTCTGTGTGTTTACACGGATTTTGTTTGTTTGGCAGTAAACTGGCAGCCTCCTTTCAGAGCATGGAGGTGAGAAACTCCAACTTCGCCGCCTTCATTGACGTCTTCACCTCCAACACATACGTGATGGTCATCATGTCCGACCCATCTATTCGTAAGTGGTGACAAGTTACGTTTGAGAAGATAATTTGTCAGTAGCCACAGTGGGAAATTTGTATTGTAAGCAGCAGCAGCAATGGAAAAAGACTGAGTTATTCTTTCAGAAGCAAAGAAAATAACATTAAGTAACAATAAGGTAAAAAAGGAGCTAATACTTAAGACGGCAGAACAAATATAGACTAATCTAGTGTGTCTAAAGTGTTTAAACCTATACACAAGAGAACTGTAAAGTAAACTAAGATAGAACTGCACTGGTGCAGTGCTAGGAACAGTTGTCCGCTGGTAGTGATGAATAGATGAATAAGATAAGTACCGTTTCACATGTTTTATAACAATGCATACACGTGTAAAAACACATGCAGGAACATGTTAAAAGCAGCTACTCCTCATGAGGGTAATAATCATCATGTCGACTCGTTCCAGCCTCTGCAGCCACGCTCATCAACATCCGTAACGCCAGGAAACACTTTGAGAAGTTGGAGCGGGTGGACGGACCCAAGCACAGCCTGCACATGAGAATGCGCTAACGTCTCGTCTGTCCCAGAGGAAACTCTGTCAGCCAATCAGACGGCAGATGGCGTGGGGTTGCTCCAGTCTCTCTCACACACACACACACACACACACACACACACAAGCCCTCCTGCACGTTTCCTCCACATCTTCAATCAGTTTATGACGAGGAAAATCATCTTCCTTCGGTCTAATATCTACGATGATCCATATTTCAAGCATTGAAGCTTTCTGTGGAATCGTTCCACCTCCATGTGTCAGAGGAAAATGAAAAGTGGTGTTTATTCAGTAGGGGAGTGGGGGGGTTCTTTGCTGTCACACTGTGTCGTTTCCTCCTCGCTGTGATCTGGGCGTCATATCGCCCAGCAGAAAAACAACAGATCCTGTTTGATTTTCAAATACAGTTTGTAGCTGTTTGCTTTGAACGTACAAACAATACAGTTCTAAAAAAAGTGTGTGTGTGTGTGTGTGTGTGGGGGGGGGTGCTCAGGTCAAACATCAGATGCCAATATTAAATGTTGTCAATCATAAACACAAGTCACTATGAATGCTAAAGGTTCATTTACTGAAATAGCATCCACCAGCAAAGATTTATAAAATAATAATGATGTATTTTACTTAATTTAACACAGAATTGTCACATGAACACATGATGTGTTTCCTGCTTAGTGTGTCTGACACGATAATAGGCAGAAAACCTGCAGGAAGTATTCAGCTGTCAATTTAGAAAAATGTAATATATATATCTCTAACATTTGATATGTATTTGTCCCACTAAACAAAAAAGCTCATTTAAAAGAACTCTGAAGAGCAGAAACCTCAGTTTCACATCCAAACATGATGGAACGATGATGTGAATGTAATCCTGATCTAAACCAGGCTGGTGTTCAGTATCTGTTCAACAAGTTAATACTGTTTTTCCTTCCGAAGTCTGTTTAGAAGGATCAGTAAACCGAAAACCTCGGTGAATATTCAGATAGACACGTTAAATATAGAACCGGTTACATGGAGTGGAAGTAGCTCAACAGTTTTGATCCAAGCATGAAAATGCTCAAGGGGTGTTTCTTTCATGTGGTCATCCTGGTTGTGTTTGTGCTCAGAGGACAAACTGCTGCTTGAGGAGCTCGGCCTGCTGCGGATGCTTTGTTCCCGCTCTGCTTATCTGCTCTGCTCAGAAGGTCGACTTGTATCCTGGAATGCAGAGGTGAAGTAAATGGAAACTCCCTCTGCTTGGAGAACGTCTACTTACCGTTTTTCTAAACCCCATTCTCTGAAACTCACTTTTTGAATCAAACACTTTTAACGTTGGACAATGTTCAGATATGTAGACGCAATCTGCAAAACCTTTGGAAAAATGAAACACAGAGACTTGAGATTAAAGACCGGTAGGACTCCATAGGTAGCAGAAATCAACAGGACACTGGCAAGTAATTTTTCCAATGAAAAATCTTTGTTTTTAACAGCCAATCATTGTGTCTGGACTCCAGAAAAAACAGTCCAAGTTCTTTTCGGTGCACAAACTCTGCCTAAAGTTCCAACCATGTAAAACAAAGCAGGAGAAAATGTATAAAGTGGAAAATATGGAGCCTGGAAAGTGTGTGTGTGAGAGTTTGAATCAGCGAATCACCCTCCACCATCTCTCCTCGGACAGCTGCACGGAGACGTGGTGCACCCTGCTTCAGGTTGAGGATGCACCCAGGAAGTAACGCAGACATTCAGCCGTCAGTTCTTTAATGGTCCCTGACATGCAGATGAGCCTTTACACTGAACATCCCTGATAGAACATGGTGGTTATGTGAACGTTGCCGTCGGGCTGTTGCTCTCCGTTTGCTGGGGGGCCCATCCATCTGCGCGGGCTCCAGGCGCGTTGGACGTGTCGTTGGCCACCTCTGCGCCGCAGTCTGTGAGATTGAGCTGCCGCTCCAGCAGGGTGATGCGCTGCTTCAGCCGCTGCTGAGTGTGCGTGTACTCGCTGAGAAGGCGTGAGAAGCGAGTCTGCAACGTGTCCAGAGAGGACTCCAGTCTCTCCACCTTCTCCTCCGTGTCCTCCTTCTGCAGCCCGCCGCTCTCGGCGTTCTCGTCCAGCAGACCCTCCTTCATCAGGATCTCCCGGCCTCGCTCCTCCAGCACCGTTTTAGCGTCTGGATACTCGATGACGGCCTCCATCAAGTCGTCCTTGGACAGGCAGAAGAGGTCAGAGTAGCCCAAGCTTCGTATGTTGGCTGTCCGACGATTCCCCATTTTACTTCCTTTTATGTTGAGAATGCTGATTTCTCCGAAGCAGCTTCCGGACGTGAGGAGCGCGTACTGCGTGACGCCGTCGTCGGCCACCACAGCCAGTTTACCCTCTTTGATGATGTACATCTCCTTCCCGATGTCCCCCTTCCTGCAGATGTAGTCGCCGGGGCTGAAGACCTGCGGGCGAAGTTTGAGCACCAGCTCCACCAGCAGTCCCGCTTCGCAGTCCTGAAAAATCCGAACTTTCTTCAAAGTCTCCAGATGAACGTTGATGGCGATCTCAGCTCGCAGTTTGTTGGGCAGGTTCTTCAGCACCTCCTGCTCATCCACCGCTTTCTTGTTGGTCCAGAGGTAGTCGAACCATTTGATGACTCGTGTCTCCAGCTCTTTGCTGACCCTGCGGAAGTGCATGTAATGTTTGATGGCGTCGATCCGAGCTTGAAACTCGGCACGCGTGGCGTTCATGTTGGCGATCATGGACCCGACGTTCCCCACAATGGTGGCAAAGATCAGCACCCCAACAAGAAAGTCAAACACCACAAACAGGTACTCCTCGTCTCTCACGGGCGCAGGCATCTCCCCGATGGTGGTGAGCGTCAGCGTGGACCAGTACAGGCAGTAGACGTAGCTCCGAGTCAGGGAGGAGAACTCCGGTTTGGAGATGTTTGGGAAAACCCACGTGTCCGAGCCGAAGCCCAAAGACTTGGATATGGCGTAGTAGATGCAGGCGTTCCAGTGAATGATGATCAGGATGTAAAGCACCAAGTTGCAGATCCGGAAGATGTTGGGGTAGTTGGTGCGCGTCTCGGTGCGGTCGAAGAACTCAAACATTCGTGGGAAGCGCAGCAGGCGGTTGAAGCGGAGCTGAGGTGTGTGGATGCCGGTGGAGAAATACGCCAGGTCCGTGGGCAGGATGGACAGCACGTCCAGCTTGAACTGCAGCGTGCGCACGTAGCTGTCGCGCAGCTTCACGTGGTCCTTCACCAGCAGACCTTGTTCCAGGAAGCCTGAGGCCAAACAAACAGGTGATGTCACTCTGATCACAGCTGAAGTTTTTAGTTTAGTGCTAAAGATGAATGATGCTTTCACTTTGTACTTGTAGCACTGTGAGATTCTGCTGAATAAAAAGGGTGATACAAATACAATAAATTATAATAGTACACATTCTGTCAAAAACTGAATTAAATCAATATTTAGTTTCTTTGAATCAGTTCATCTGGTCGATTTCTTTCTCAAAGTTTACTTCCAGAAATGTTGGTGTGGCTCGTTTTCAAAGTGATACATGATAAATATTCTTAGTGCACTTGTCTTCTTTCATTCAATTACCCGTGATCTATCTACTAATTTGTTCTTATTTATTGTTGCTATTAGAAAGATCATTTTTATTTTCATGTTAATAATAATAATAATAATAACAAATAGTCACCTGTGCGCAGGCGGACGCAGGTGTCCATGATGTAGACGGTGTCACAGACGTAGTCCAGAACCAGCCAGCAGATGTAATTTCCCACCTGTAACTTGTCGAAACAGCCCCTGGCGACAGAACCAGACCAGAGTGTGGCAGAGTAAGGACTGACAGGACGTGTGCGGCCTCGGTGCTCGTTTATGTTTTGTTACCTGGCGACCACCAGGAACCAGTTGTAGAGAACGGCTGTGGCGATCACAAACAGCCAGCGGTAGTACGCGTCATCAGAGGGCGACACAACAAACACGTCCCACTTTTTCCTGAGAGCATGAGAAGATTGAAAATTATATCTTTTAAAATTAAATATCTTTGTGAATAAAAGTAGTTCTTATAAAACCAGGTCTCATCCTCATGGGACCACGCAGAGGTCAGAGGTCAAGTTGTACATATGGAAGCTGTCATTAATTCCTTTAATAGTTACACTTAAAGGGGTGTGTGCGTGTCACATCTGGTCACTTGGGGTCAAAGGTCATTAGGCAGGCATACCTAAAGATGCCTTTGGCGTTGTTGTCACTTGCGTCTGGTTGCGTGTTGCTGATGCGACTCGGCGCAATTCTGAGCTCGGGGCCACGGAAGCGTTCCAGGAAGGAGTCGGGACGCTCTTCCTCTGTCCGCAGGCTCCGGTGAGCCCACTCCCTCAGCCGCAGTACCAGGTTCACCAGTCTGAGGGAGCAAACACACCAATCACCTGTAAACAACTCATCATCAAACATAGATAGAACCATAGATTGGACCGTGGAACCACAGAACCATAGATAGAACCGTAGATAGAACCATAGATTGGACCATAGACTGGACCATAGATGGGACCATGGAACCACAGAACCATAGATAGAACCATAGATTGGACCATGGAACCATAGAACCGTAGCTAGAACCATAGATAGACCCATAGATAGAACCATAGATTGGACCATGGAACCATAGAACCGTAGCTAGAACCATAGATAGAACCATAGATGGACCCATAGATAGAACCATAGATTGGACCATGGAACCATAGAACCATAGATAGAACCATAGATTGGACCATGGAACCACAGAACCATAGATAGAACCATAGATTGGACCATGGAACCACAGAACCATAGATAGAACCATAGATAGAACCATAGATTGGACCATAGATTGGACCATAGATAGAACCATAGATTGGACCATGGAACCATAGAACCATAGATAGAACCATAGAACCATAGAACCATAGATAGAACCATAGAACCACAGAACCATAGATAGAACCATAGATGGGACCATGGAACCACAGAACCATAGATAGAACCATAGATTGGACCATAGATTGGACCATAGATTGGACCATAGATGGGACCATGGAACCACAGAACCATAGATAGAACCATAGATTGGACCATGGAACCATAGAACCGTAGCTAGAACCATAGATAGACCCATAGATAGAACCATAGATTGGACCATGGAACCATAGAACCGTAGCTAGAACCATAGATAGAACCATAGATTGGACCATGGAACCATAGAACCATAGATAGAACCATAGAACCATAGAACCATAGATAGAACCATAGAACCACAGAACCATAGATAGAACCATAGATGGGACCATGGAACCACAGAACCATAGATAGAACCATAGATTGGACCATGGAACCATAGAACCGTAGATAGAACCATAGATTGGACCATGGAACCACAGAACCATAGATAGAACCATAGATTGGACCATGGAACCATAGAACCGTAGATAGAACCATAGATTGGACCATAGATTGGACCATAGATTGGACCATGGAACCACAGAACCATAGATTGGACCATAGAACCATAGAACCATAGATTGGACCATGGAACCACAGAACCATAGATAGAACCATAGATTGGACCATGGAACCACAGAACCATAGATAGAACCATAGATTGGACCATGGAACCACAGAACCATAGATAGAACCATAGATTGGACCATGGAACCACAGAACCATAGATAGAACCATAGATTGGACCATAGATTGGACCATGGAACCACAGAACCATAGATAGAACCATAGATTGGACCATGGAACCATAGAACCATAGATAGAACCATAGATTGGACCATAGAACCATAGAACCATAGATTGGACCATGGAACCACAGAACCATAGATAGAACCATAGATTGGACCATGGAACCACAGAACCATAGATAGAACCATAGATTGGACCATGGAACCATAGAACCGTAGATAGAACCATAGATTGGACCATGGAACCACAGAACCATAGATAGAACCATAGATTGGACCATGGAACCATAGAACCGTAGATAGAACCATAGATTGGACCATAGATTGGACCATGGAACCATAGAACCATAGATAGAACCATAGATAGAACCATAGATTGGACCATGGAACCATAGAACCATAGATAGAACCATAGATTGGACCATGGAACCACAGAACCATAGATAGAACCATAGATTGGACCATGGAACCACAGAACCATAGATAGAACCATAGATAGAACCATAGATTGGACCATAGATTGGACCATAGATTGGACCATAGATTGGACCATAGATTGGACCATGGAACCACAAAACCATGGATAGAACCATAGATTGGACCATGGAACCATAGAACCGTAGATAGAACCATAGATTGGACCATAGATTGGACCATGGAACCACAGAACCATAGATTGGACCATGGAACCACAGAACCATAGATAGAACCATAGATTGGACCATGGAACCATAGAACCGTAGATAGAACCATAGATGGGACCATAGATGACCATGGCATAACCGTAGATAGAACCATAGATAGAACCATAGATTGGACCATGGAACCATAGAACCATAGATAGAACCATAGATTGGACCATAGATTGGACCATGGAACCACAGAACCATAGATAGAACCATAGATTGGACCATGGAACCATAGAACCGTAGCTAGAACCATAGATTGGACCATAGACTGGACCATAGATGGGACCATGGAACCACAGAACCATAGATAGAACCATAGATTGGACCATGGAACCATAGAACCGTAGCTAGAACCATAGATAGACCCATAGATAGAACCATAGATTGGACCATGGAACCATAGAACCGTAGCTAGAACCATAGATAGACCCATAGATAGAACCATAGATTGGACCATGGAACCACAGAACCATAGATAGAACCATAGATAGAACCATAGATTGGACCATAGATTGGACCATAGATTGGACCATAGATTGGACCATGGAACCACAGAACCATAGATAGAACCATAGATTGGACCATGGAACCACAGAACCGTAGATAGAACCATAGATTGGACCATAGATTGGACCATAGACTGGACCATAGATGGGACCATGGAACCACAGAACCATAGATAGAACCATAGAACCATAGAACCATAGATAGAACCATAGAACCACAGAACCATAGATAGAACCATAGATTGGACCATGGAACCATAGAACCGTAGCTAGAACCATAGATAGAACCATAGATTGGACCATGGAACCAAAATAGATAGAACCATAGATAGAACCATAGAACCATAGAACCATAGATAGAACCATAGAACCACAGAACCATAGATAGAACCATAGATGGGACCATGGAAC
>CAAKHB010008228.1:16876-33955 GCA_901007665.1 Aeoliscus strigatus
GTGTGTGTGTGTGTGTGTGTGTGTGTGTGTGTGTGTGATTAATTAAAGGGTAAATCATTTACTACAGCTTTTCAGTATCAATGAAATAATAGGTCTGTCAACAGAGGACACACACACACACACACACACACACACACACACACACACACACACACACACACACACACACACACACACAACCAACCTGAAGACTGATTCCACAAGAGGGTGTGTGTCAATCATATTTTCAATATTAAAAGTCAAAGTCATTTTTGAAAAGGCATTTAGAATTTACCAACTGTAAACATGTAACGTACAGCTGAAGTCTCGTCAGTTGTCTCCGTCTCTCCCTTCAGAGAACTTCTACCTCGTTTTTAAATAGAACTTCACAGCTGGAGCACTAGTTTCCGCCCAGGATGGTGGATGAATCATGGATACGAAGACGAAGAAGAGACGATGAGTAAGTCACAGGGAGAATGTGGCTAGCTAGCCGGCTAGCGACAGACATGCAAGTTTCCAGGCAGGAAACTCCGTGTTCGCAGCTAACAATCCACCCAGAGCTCCGGACGGAGGAGACAACTGTCCCACACGGACCAGGACCAGCGTCTTCGTTTGCTAAATGCACCGGAAACAAACTGCGGCTGAACGCAGCGGCGGGTGAAGAAGTTGCCAGGAAATTGGTACTCACTGTCGGTGCGCCTGAAATTCCAGACAGCGTCCAGTTTGCTGACCAGCCTCCTCCACGTCGAGACAAAGTAGACGCAGTAGGAATGTTCGCGCCGCCCTGTCGGTGACGTCACACACAGCCGGCGGGGTCTACATGGAGTGTTGGCAATGCCATGGAATTATTACAAATTAAAAGTATATATAGATATTTAAATATGTTTGTATTAATTTTAATTTTTTGAATGAATTAATTATTTCTATGTATTATTTCAATTGATTTAAAGATTTACATAGTAACATAATGCACAGTGGTTATTGTAGCAATTAAATCATATCCAAATTTAGAGAGGTAGAGATGAAACATGTTAATATTGTGGGACTGAAGGAGAAACAGTTAAACAATAATAATTATAATTTCAACAAGAAGCCCCAAACATCTTTTAAGTTTTTGAATTGACAGATTTAATTGTAACGGTAAATCTTTTGATCCTATTGGGTACATATCCCCGCTGTGATACAATAAAGGATTACCTTGTCTTAAATCTACCATATAAAGCTAAATTCTCTCAGATTCTTCCTTCCTTTATAATCTTCATGAATGACAATGACAGTTATTTTCTATCATTAATTAAAGGAAATCTGTTCACATTGTAAAATTTCCATTTAGTGTATATTTTTACGTCTCTTTTTAGCTATTTATATTCTGAGATGTGCGTATGCCTCATTACTTTCAATGTGTTTTGAGGTGTAAAACACCGTTACTTGTGTGCTCAAAAATTTTCAAAAACTTTTGGGGAATATATATGAAATATATTTGTAATGAGAGAGAATTTTCGCTAATATGATAATAATAATAACTATGTTGCAACTGCTACTCTAATCATTCAAATTAAATCTAATTTCTCCTGAATTAGTGGCTCTCAATATGAGTGTCATTGCCACTGTATTGCCTCTGATTCTGTTTTTCGTTTGTTACTGTCTTATTTTTACATATAATATGTAAAATGTTGATTAATCTCTGTAAAGCATAGTAATTACCATTCCTGACCACAGGATGGCGGTGATGCCCTTTTACAGTCTGGAATGGCTAAAAAAAACAAAACAAATAAGAAGAAGCTCGCTCGCCTCTGTGCTGGGTGGTAAATAAGCGCAATTTACCATCTACCGTTTTATTTCGGTATCGTTACATGAATATACGGACTTGATCGGCCTCTGTTGTTTACCTGCTCGTCCAGCTGTCTGCGGCCATGCAGAGGTAACTTCTGTATCGTAGTGTTTTACGAACGAGTGTGGAATGAAGCAGAGCTAGCATAACAACCTGCTAGCTCAGCTACAGCGGCTAATGGGCAAATCGAAACCGAGTCCGACAACACCAGAAGATGACGATCCTTATAGTTGAACTGAAGTTCTGATAGTTTGCTGGTAGCACGTCAAACATGAGTTTTACCGTTATCCTCGAGGGGTTTCAACTGCTACTGCTAAATCATCATGTAATTTACCCGTCACATTTATTTAATTTGACTTAACCAAGGTGTCTACGAGGCTGCTGAATCACTCTTTGAAGATCTCTGAAGATGAGTAAAGTTGAAGTTCAACTTTACTCATCATTACGTGTTGGGCGGTATTACTCTCTCCTGTATCTGAAACCAATTATACTCGTTATACACCTTCATTACTAGTATTAACTGCGAGAGTGCTGATGTGTGTCAAGTAACTTCATTTAGCCCACAGAGATTTTTGTTTGTAAGACAAAGATCTCTTCCCATGCACACTTCTTATCTCTACCTCAGCCACATTTGGTGAAGCACATTTTCTTTCCATGTTTTCAAATAACTGGGTATCCACTTGTATTGGATGATAGAAGCTGTCTCTGAAATGACAGTGTGATTAAGCTTTATAACAAGAAGTTGTTGTTCTTTGTTGACTGTAGTGCAAACACCAGCAAACTGAATGTGTTGGTCAACAAACTGCACGACTACTTGGCTCATTCCACTCTGGAGGACAGCAATGGCCCGACGTCATCGGCGGAGACTGACGGTACAGCTTCTCATCATTTTAGATAGGAACAATGGAAAAATACTCTTCATGTGTGAACGTACCTTGCAACAGTCCCTCACAAATTTTGTTGAAATTATCTCTCAGATCTGTCCAAGAATAATCATACGGTGGTGGATTCAAAAGGATATTACATGAGAGAGGTAACACGCCACATGAGCACGTTTCTTTCTGTTGTGTTTGTCCGACAGAACTTCAAAACAGATTCACTCAGTTTGTTGGTGTTCAATGAAAGCACTTGAATAAGGGATTAAAAAGTAAATCGATGGAAAGAGATATCCCATGCATCTACTCCCTTAACTTTCCCTCAATGAGTAGTTTCTGGAGACTTCTTCAGCTAAATGCCCAAATTATTCTCTTTCTTTTACAACTCTGTTGTTTGAATAAACCGATGCTAGTGCTAATCATTGCTGTCAGTGAGATGAAGTGTTTGGTTCAACACCAAAACTGCCACTAACAACCACTCTGGGAAGTAAACCCCAATACACTCTGTTGCTTTGCAGGCAGGCGTGGATACAAAATACTCCAGGAGGTGATTTTTACGTTTCCTTTTACACCTACCAAGCTCAGATTTCTAAATGTTCATATCTAGATGAAGAATGTCTGATTGTATTGAGCAAAGAAAAAACTCCAACTTTTTGCTGATGTTCTAGAAAACCCTCAGTCGTTACAAAGCATTCTGGACTGGACCAGTCTGGGGATTCCAATGGGAGTGATGTTGAGGATTTTGTGATCATTGGAAACGGTCCTCTTGATATCAACAGATTGCCGAAAGGTGACGTTTCTCACCGCTTCGTAAACATCACTGCATTTCTGTTGTTGACTGATGTCCATCTGTTTCTTTTGCACTCATGCAGAAGAAATTGTGCAAATTTTTGTGTGACTTTGAGGATTAGTACTGTTCATCATTGTTCATACATTCATCATGTTATGTATTTCATATGTAATAAAAGAGGAGATAAATGTGTTTCCTTGACTGTTGAGTGTAATAAATATTTACGCTCCAGTGGTGAACATACTGTAATAAGTTTGTTTTTTTTTTCACAGGTACTGTACTAGTTCGACCTGAACCCGTGGACGATGGACGAGATGACTTCAGAGGCCCAGAGTTTCGCAGCAGAAAAAACAACATACTGCGGAAAGACTTTCCGAGAAAACGTGGCGGTAAATCGGCTCTGTTGAACCAGGAGAATCTCCCTTTACGTCACTATCAGTCGTTAACAGTGTGTTTGCTGATTGGTCCTGAGCCACTGACTCCACTGCTGGTGCTAACTCTGTGTGTGTGTGTGTGTGTGTGTGTGTGTGTGTGTGTGTGTGTGTGTGTGTGTGCGTGCGCACGCGTATGCGTCTTCCCCACTCAGTGACCAGTGAGGTCATTTGATTATTTTCAGTTTTTCTGCCCCTGCTGGTCAAAAACAACAGTGCATATCGTCTTACACACAGGAATAAGGCAATTGTGTATCTGCATATACAGCAGCATATTGGAAGAACTTTTTGTTATGTTTAATTGCATGAAAAATGCGATTATAAATAAAATTAGAGTGATTGACAAGACAGTGTGATGTGTGTCGAAGTGAGTCCAAGCAGTCACTTGAGACAAACTGATGTACTCAAACCTATTTGATAATTTTATCGTGTGCTTTTCCAGGAGTTGAAAATATGGGAATTGTCAGTTGCACTGCGTGTGGCCGCCAGGTTAACCACTTCCAGAGAGATGCTCTGTATCGGCATCCAGTTCTCAAAGTTCTTATTTGCAAGGTGAGTCCATCAGACCCAGTGCAGTACAGACAGCACAGCTGATATTCAGTAGGTAACAAAGTGCTATGATACGGTTCATTTCCTGTAATACAACACACACGATGCTGGATTAATGCTTCTACACTGAGCTGACACAAAGCCTGCGTCACTCTGCGTTGAATCTCACCGCCATGTTTACTTTTTTGCGGTTCTAAGTGTTTTTCTGAGTGGTTTTCTTTTTTTACTTCAAGCGATAGCAAACGGAATGTGAGCGGCTCTTGTTACCGCAGCAACTCCAACAAGATCGGCATAATTTTCAACTCAGCGTTTCCATGACAGCTCCTTTTCCTTGCAAACACTGAAGTGCCATTCTGAGAGCCCGGGAAGTCCCAGTCCAATCAGTTGTTGGTGTCAATTTGTACTAATTGGAACTCCAATAGTTTTTATTTGTTGCCATTCACTCTATATACGTCAGATTACCTGCAGCACTGTAGGAAAATATTAAGCTTAAATCAAAGGAATTCAAAGCACCTGGCAAACTGAAGTCGTTTAACTCAACAGCTTTAAAACCTTCTCTTAAAAGTAATTCCAGTCACAGTTTACAACATAAATTTGCATACAAATCAATATGATGTATTTGTAATGAAATTCACATTTCCACTATATCTCTGATTGTCTGTATGTCTTTTGTCTTGTTAGTCTTGTTACAAATATTACCTAAGTGATGACATCAGTAAGGACGGGGACGGAATGGATGAACAATGCCGGTAGGATTTGTGGTGCTGTACGTTGTAAACACAGTCATTGGTTTTATCTGACCAACTCTACCCTGTTTGTTCCTCGTGCAGATGGTGCGCTGAAGGAGGCAACTTAATCTGCTGCGACTACTGTAGCAATGCTTTCTGCAAGAAGTGCATCTTGAGGAACCTGGGAAGAAAGGAGCTGTCTGGTATCTTGGAAAGCAAATGGTACTGCTATGTTTGCAGCCCCGAGCCCATTTTTGGCCTCGTGTCGGCCTGCAACAACATTCTCGAGAACATGGAGGCTCTGTGGCATCAGCAGCGCAAGAAGAACCGGGCTGAGCCGGAGAAATCAGAGCTTTTTGACATGCTGCCGTCCAACATCCCCTTGGACAAATGGGACCACACCGGTATGGATGGTAATGTGGTGTTCAACTACAACACGCTGCAGGTTTCCAAGGAGATTACCAAAAAGACCAAACATCTGGTGGAGTCGACCAACACGGTGAACAGAGCGTTTGTACGTTTCATTCATTCTGTGACGGACAGCAAGCAAGCGCCCAGCGTTCGCAGTCTCTACTTGAAGTCTTTTCTGTCCGTGGTGAAAGGCATACGGAGATCTCTGGCTGCACTGGAGCTGAGCCTCAAAGAGGAATTCAGCGACCTGGACGTCTTAAACTGTTGGGAAAAGTTGCTCAACGATGAGTTTGACACTCAGCCGGTCGCAGAGGGAGACCCGAAGCTTGACGGCTCTGATGAGAGGTGCTTGAATGACTTGCAGAAGTTGGCAGGTGAACATCTGAATGATGATGATTCCAACTGGCGGTTTGCGACTGAGAGCCCAGCAGAGGAGAGAGACACGTCCTCGCAGAAAGCAGCACATTGTGCCCAGACCGCTGCCGTAAAGCCGTCTGAGAGCGGCGTGAACATGACCAAAAAACTGGTGGTAAAACTTACACCCGTGCCGCTGAAACAGGCGTCCGATGCTCCAAAGATGGCGGCAGACGTGTGTCTGAGGGAAAAGAAGTTGCAAGGAAAAGCTGCATCAGAACATCAAGACACGACTGTCGCATGTGCTAAGCCTGAGAGCAGGACGGCGAGCAGCGACAACGCAGCTCCACACGTCGAAGAGGAGCAAGGCAATCGTCGGTCTCCTCGCGTGAAGACGACACCTTTGCGTCGACCAAGTGATGTCAAAGCCAAACCGCCTCTGTCGGAGGCAGACAGTGACTCAGACCCCGAGGAAACGCCGAGCTCGCTGCTCGCCAAAGACGCCGAAGAACAGTGTCTGAGCAGAACGAGAGATGACTCGGACTCGGACGAGGTCCCCGCAGCTCTGCTGGAGCGAGCTGCTATGGCACAGAGCTCGGACGAACACCAGAGCGATGAGAACGCTGGCAGCCCGTCGACTAAGGTGGCCAAGAAATGTCTCTTCTGGCTCACAAAGAACACCCCCATCTCATCAGAGAGGATTTGTCACAAACGCAAGATGATGGAGCATTCCTCCGAGGCTAAGGTGGCACCGGAGAGTGGGACTGATTCCTCTGATCAAGAGCCGCCGCACCAAAGACAACGCCTGAGAACCCTGAGATCCATCGGGAAAACGTATCACAGAAGAGGAGAAGGGAGTGAAGGGGGAAAACAAGGGAGGATACGAATGAGGAAGACCAAGACTCGTTCTTGTCAAGACGTGATGGATTCTACGTCCTCATCGAGTGATGACGAACAGAACGACGAATCGGGGAGCAACGGAGATGATCAGAAAATACAGCCAATCACTGAACACATGAGTTTACTGGGGGCAGCAGCTTTCCACCAATCGTCTGGTGAGTTTAGGATGTTTGCTATTATAATTCAGATGTTCATTTTGGTGACGCACTCGTTGCACATTTACAGAACAGAACCACAATAAACCACTTTGGCATGTGTTCACACAAAACAGACTCGCTCCTGCAACAACAGGAAAGAAATAGGATTAATGAGTACACACTCCACACCGCCATCAATATAAATTGAATCGTCCCTTGATGACAATGATATTTTTTCCATTTTATACAACGTTGAGGATTTAACTCTAGCTGTTTTTACTTGCTGCACACTGGATCTGCAATAATTAATTATGGTTTCCATGTTTCTGAATGAATCCTACGCATCAGCATTTTAAAAAGGTGTGTCAAATGCTAATGCTAGCATGTAGCATTTTAAAGTCGCCTCCCAGTGTTTTGCGATAGCCTGCTTATGACAACACAAACTGAGGGTGTTTGTGCTGGGTTAATCATTTGACAGATGTTTCAGTGCACCTATGCTGATGGCACATATGCATATAGTAGCTTTATTTTTTTTTTAAGAATTACCTTTTATTTCATGGATGCTGTCGTGCTTCGTGCTTGCAGCACTCTCAGTAATCGGCTTAATTGGCTTAAGCAGCATATAGTTCTCCTCATTTATTGTGTTTCTAAATGTGTGTGTTTCTTGTAGGAGACGAGGAGCCGCTCAGGTCGTCCTGGGCAGCAGAAGATGATGATGATGATCCAGAAAATAGGTATGGTTCAAAAAGCCCACATGTGGGGGTTGTAAAACAGCCGAGGTGTGGGACAAGGGCTGCAGCTTCAAACCCTAAACTCTGTACAACATCCAGCAAAAGCCATGTCATCAAGACTCAGCTGCAGTCTATTCAAACACGGCCAAAGCGTAGCTGCAGTCGAGCCCCAGCCATCAAATATACGTTCTAGACGTGAAGCAGTGGCCTGACATGTGTTTATTCAGTGATCCACCCAGCACACACATTAAGGACAGATGATACATGTTGATTAGGATTATATCTCGGCCGCACTAGCGATGTCAAAGGGTAAAGCTGTCTGTTCACACTCTGAAAGGAGCTGGGAGCACCAGAGACACAGATTCTGCCTTAAAGGGCTCATTCCAGAAAGCACGTTTAGTAAGAACTCTGTATTTAGAAAAAATGGCAGTGTTTTCAATTCTTCAGTTCCAACTGCTGTAAAGTTTCATATGTTTAAATTCAGTGAAATAAGGATCATTCTGCCGTGTTTGTTCATTTCAGGATGAACTAACTCAGGGTTTTTCACTAAACTGCTTTCTGACATGGAACCCTGCTCGTGTGTTCCAGGTTTGTTTTCAGTGGCTGTCGTTAATTGGATGATTGGAAGAAATGTCAGTGATTTTATACAGATGTGCTGAAGTCTATTGTGCAGCACGTTCTGTCTGCAGAGGATGAAATCTGTTGTTACTGACAGGTGAAGTATGAAGTTTGAGGTGCGCCTGCCGCGTTATTTTTGCACATAGATATTATAAGCATCAAAAACAAACACCTTTCTGCAGTAATTTCTGTTTTTAAGCATGAACTATGAATTATAAATTGCAAGAACTGACGGCCACCTTCTAAAAACTTGAATGCTTCACCTTCAAAGTTTGTTGTTTAATTTAAACATCCAGACAATGCACAATACATTTATGTTACTTCAGTTATGCAGGGAACAATGTGCTTCCTGTCAAATTTTGGCTATAGAACATGACCTGTTTGCACTTTAGCTCAACTCTGAGTTTGAAACCAGCACAGAGACCCTCACATATTAATAGAAGTTAAACAGAGCATTTCCTTCCATTGGTTTTATGGAAAACTGCCTAAATCATTAGATGTGATTCATGGTGCGTGTCGGCTGAACGGTGCCTGGTTTGTGCAACAATAAATTGTATTCTGACATGACTCTTTATCACCTGATATTTAGACTCTTCTTCGCAAAATCATATCACCTTTGTTAAAACATGAAAATTGAAATATTCCATAAATGCAAACGACTGCCTACTGAGCGTCTGACAGGTCAACAATCACACCCGCTGCCGTTCCGACAGACGCGGCGTCTGAGCTCTTTGTGGACACTTCCAGTGTGTATTAGTCTGACAGGCCCACGTGCTGCTCAACATTTATTGTTTTACTGCTGCTATTCCCTTTTACACATAACGTGTAGCCTTGTACTAACGTTTTTCTTTTACTCTAATATGGCAGACACACCTGGTCAATGGCGTATCTTATGGTATGAGTCTATGAGAGGGCCAAAATAAGTTGTATCTGTGCATGGACACAGTTTGTGTCCATGCACAATCTAGACATGTTTCCTGGTGCAGTAAAGTCACAGCAGCCTGAGTGGGCTTCAGAGTGTGCCCAGCGTCACACCATCTCTCCTTCCACAGCCTGGTGCGTCATACATGTGCATGTGTCATGAGGCCTCAGCTGTACAGATAATGTGCCTAAGGAGCCGCTAAAGAATCACTGTCAGGAGTGTTTTTGTCTGTTTTACCCCACTTTCCATGCACAGAGTGTACATGACTGCTGACCATTTCCTAAAGCAAACTCAACATCTAACCTCAGTGTATTCCAACGCACAGATGAACATGGGACACGCCGTCCCTGTCTCTCCAGTTTAATTTAGCCAATTTCTGGTAAAAACCCACTGCAGGTCAGTGCTTTGACGCTTTGACAGGACTGGTGTACATCTGAGAATAGAGAGTGGGCTGTGAAACAACATTCATCATGATGTTCGACGCGACTGAACTCACATGCTACTAATGAAATCCATGTTTGTTTTTCTCGTGTTTGTTTTTTTTTTTTTTTCCAGGTCGGCTGTTCTGACAGCACAGCAGTGAATGCAGTGCTGTTAGGCAAGAGTCTCTTAGAATACGAGATATTGTGCCCCGCCGTCGACTCGTTGGTTTCAAGTGTTAGCTGCATTGATTAGTGCAACTTTGCCGTGCGATCTTTAGGGGAAATGGTCAGCAGGAATGTGACTGTGACATTGTTTGTGGTTAGTTGGCCAAAACCTGACAGTTACGTTTGTTGATGCCATAGAGAGTGTTAGGTGGATGTGTGCTGCTGCTGCTGCTGCTGCTGCTGCTGCTGCTGCTGCTGCTGCTGCTGCTGCTGCTGCTGCTGCTGGTGGTTGATCCGGTGTTAGCTCTCTGACAAACATCAGGATCCTGCTCACACGTTGCTGCCGGTTACTTGGCGAGAGCGTAGATGTGAGATGAACAAAGCAAGGTTGAGCCTGACTGAGGTTTGCGTGAGATGCTCCACTCATTCTCATTGTTGAGCTTGTCTTAGAAGAATCATGTTGAGGACACTGATGTAGAATGAGGTCATCACAACGACGACAAAAAGTTTTTTTTTTCCAAAACCATTTACAACCCTGTGAATTATATTATATGTATATATATATATGACATTTCATAGGTTTTGAGACCTTGAAGTGTAGGTGAGACTTTTCTTTCTCAGTAACTATGTACAAACCTCTCACTGTTTATGTGTACGTCTGTTCAAATTGGCCGTTTCCTGCTGGCTGATGGTTCAACACTCATGGACGAACGTTGAAGAGAAAAAAGAAATGACTTCAAATAGTCAGAAAGTAAATAAAACTAGAAAAACAAAACAAGTAACAAAGGGACAGAGATGAAGAATATGTCTGTTTTTGCTGGAATGTGTGAAGACGACCTGTTTGATGTAATAAATTTTTACCCTTAAAAATGCTTCGGTCTCCTTTTCTGTTCTTTACAAGTTATTAACTCACACATTTGAAAGACGTTTGATTCATCATAGAACTCTGATGCTTTCATTTGCTGTCCAGCAGAAGATGATGTGACTGATCATAAAATGAACTTGAAGCACCTTCTTTTCTTCTGCTTTTGAAAGACTCGCTAAGAAAATACTTTTGGCCGAAATGGAAGCCAACCTCTCATCTGACGATATCTCATCAGATGAGGAAACGAAGGAGACTGAATGTGATTCAGAGGGTGAGCTGATAAAAAAAGGCAGTGGCGATAGTACAGCGGCGGAAAGTGGTGAGTAAATCTTGTGACGTACAACATTTGGTAGCCTCTGCTTCTCTTCTTATAAGAACAAGCTTGTAATGTGAATGAACTGGACATTTTCATTTTTTTACTCCCACGTTGCGTTGAGAATGTGTGTGTGTGTCAGCTGCTGCTCCCTCACTGGGTCCTGAAACCATGACCACAGCTGCCCAGTAGCTAAACGTCTCTCTTCAGGGGAAGACCGGCCCTCTGAGTCGTCTGACAGCCGGGCTGACCGGCCCAACTACAGACACCACCTGCTCCGCCACAAACTCACGCTGGATGAGGGAACGTCAGGTGACAAGCACACGGCACAGAGAGACGAAGCCGGGCAGCAGCTGAAGACGAGAAACGTCCGGAAACCGCCGAGCAGTAAGAAGCAATCTGATGCGAGAGACTGGCCTGTGCAGACGGGGAACATGAGATGAAAAAGACCTATGTACAGATGATCTACAGCCACCTGGATCTAACGTGTGTGTATGTGTGTGTTCTCTGTCAGCTGACTCCCAAAGTGAGGATGAAACAGAGGTGGAGGACTTTGGAATGAGCGAGGAGCTGTTTGACTCAGAGGAAGAGTCAGACGATGAGGCCAAAGATGAAAAGCCCAAAAGGTGCTTTACCTTCAGCTGCCTCACGCTAGCTCACAATCAGCCCAGTGTGAGCTCCAGAGTAACAGCATAATCACCTGTAAACAACAACAACAACAACTTCAACTGTTCTAGTGAAAATACGTACGTCATGGAAATGTTTACAATTAATGGACTGTTGTCTCCTTTCTTCCACAGCTCATCCACTATAGTAATGAAAACACCTCGCAGTTCTCAGGAGACACAAGCGGTCTACATTTCCTCTTCTGACTCCGGCAGTGAACAGGTAGCAGCTCGTAACTAAACATTAAACATCTTCAGCACTCTGCTCATCTCTGGGAAGAAAGACCTGAGATGTCTGAGCTGTTTTCTGTATTTGAGGAGAACGGGCAAGAGGATGCAGCTGAGGAGACCAAAGTAGGTAAAGGGACCCCAAAAGGACGCAAAAAGATCCGCAAAATCATCGACGACATGGATCTTCGGGCTGAGACTCAGGAAGCACTGAGAGAGGAGGAGGAGAGGTGCAAACGCTTGGCGGACCGGGAGCAGCAGATGGAGGACATGCGAGTGGTACTGAGCACATCTTCCTTCACTTCCCTTCTTGGGGTCAGGGGTCGTCTCTGACTGCCCAGCGTTGATTCACAGATAATCACCATAGATGACGAACAGTGTCCCGTCACCACCAAACTGATTCTGGATCAGGACGAGGAGACCAAGACTCCTCTTGTGGAGGTGCACAGAAGCCTGGTGACCAAACTGAAGCCCCATCAGGTGGACGGTCAGTGGACGCGCTCACACAGCTGGAATCCATAAAAATACAAAAACAACAAGTTCAGACCGTATATATATCTATATTTAGGTGTCCAGTTTATTTGGGAGAACTGCTGCGAGTCGGTGAAGAAGGCCAGTGCTGGTCCTGGATCAGGCTGTATCCTGGCGCACTGCATGGGGCTGGGAAAGACTCTTCAGGTGACACACACACACACACACACAGTTCAGTTGGGACCTCAGACAACTCTAAGTTCTCTAAAATAAGTCAGTTTCCTCTGAAATGGGTGGGGATTGTGTAGCAGTTCAACCTCCCGTCTTTAGGGTTAATGATTAATTTTGGGCAAACAAATAAAAGACAATAAATCATGGACATGGACCCACAAATGTTGAACAGTCTGCAGGAGATTCAAGCAGAAACATTTTACAAGCACCTCATTGATCTCTGTGTAAAAGAATTGACAAAAACACTTTTAACAGGGGGAACAAGGCAGTAAATAATCAGTTCAATAATCCAACTTTGGCCGGGGTGCAGTCATGGTTCAGTTGAGAGTGGAGACAGAAACAAATGAAAGTGGACGGGCACCGTTTTTATTTGTAGCTCACCCATCATCATCATCATCATCATCATCATCATCATCACGTTGTGCGTCCTGTATGTCTGCAAGTAAATGTCGCTTATCATCACCAATGTGCACATGTATGTTGTTGTTTCATAGGTGGTAACGTTCCTCCACACCGTGCTGCTGTCTAAGAACCTCAAGTTTCGAACGGCCCTGGTCGTGTGTCCTCTGAACACGGTCCTCAACTGGGTCAGCGAGTTCACAAAATGGCAGGACGACGTGGGAGAAGATAAAGTTGTGGTATGCAACACAGGTCGAATGTGTTACATTGTCAAACTGGGCTTTGCTCGGGTGCTTGACTCATCTGCAAACACACACACACACACACACACACACACACACACACACACACACACACACAGGTGACGGAACTGGCCACAGTGAAGGATCCTCGGAATCGACTGGCAGCTCTGCAGAGGTGGCAGAGGACTGGAGGTGTTATCATCATGGGCTACGAGTTGTACCGGATCCTGTCGTGTGCCCAGAAAACCGACAATCCACAGCTGAGGAACGAGTATCGGAGGCTCCTGGTGGATCCAGGTACGGGAACTTTGTCACAACAAATGAACATGTGTCCTGGATCTGCTGCTGGGAACTCACTGCACAAAGTCATCTTACAAAAATACAAAGTTCTAAGGAATCGGTCCCACTGCTCCTTCTCCTCCTTCTCCTCCTCCCTGTCTTTAATACTTCTCACTGGCATCTGTTTGTGTGACACCATTCAACATCTGGTGGGGATGTACTTTTCCACAACCTGAGGATATTTCGGGCTGCTGTGACCGTCCTGACCTATTTGTCTCTGGTCACCCAAGTATAATCTTGGTGAGACGGGCTTCTCTGTCTCCAGAGCCTTTCCCCAGAGGTTCAAGTACTTTCATTCCCAGAGTGCATATCGGAAAGGTTGCTCCACATTTCCAGCAGAGTTTTGTGGTAGCGAACCCTATGGAGTCTACAGGGGATAAAGGTTTGCACACGCCGTCGTTACACTCAGTAGTAGTTTTCTGGGGGGGTTTGACACTGCGGAGCACCTACTTCTCCCCTCTCCAGGTGAAGATAAACCAGCCTTGGGCTTGCGTTGAGCGCTTGGAAGCTCTGTTTTATGGGGAGAAACAACTTTCTTTACTCCACCATTTCTCTGCTCACATCCTCCCACTGGATTCCACATTTCTCTCTCACCTTCTAGCACCGAGGTCTATTGTTTGTAGTGTTCGAATCCGGTTTCCTGTACAAATGACGTCAGGACAACGCGTATGGCTCGTCTTACTCGTCAGGAGCTTTTTCAGTGTGCTGCCATGTGGTCGGTGGTTCCACGTGACTCCCCAGGCAGATGTGTCCTTAGATTTGACTCTGTCATTCTCTGCATTTTTCAGGTCCAGACTTTGTGGTTTGCGACGAAGGTCACATCCTGCGCAATGAAAGGAGCAACATCTCCCGAGCCCTGAATGCTGTGAAGACCCGGAGGAGAGTGGTGCTCACCGGCACGCCGCTGCAGAACAACCTGGTGGAGTGTAAGTCTGCGCCACAGTGACCACTGAAATACCGCTGAGTCATCACAAGTAGGTGTATGATGGTGATGATGGGTTGTTGGGTGTCATCTTTTTACCACAGACCGCACACCTGCCTGAAGTGGATGTTCTGGTGTAAGATATGCATTCTCCTTCAGACCTGTCACTGGGGTAGAAGGAACAATCATTGAATCTAATTAGAATCTAGGGTTGATGGTGTGTTACACTCGCAGTCGGAGTTGTTGTCTGAGTTGAAGACAGGAAAGGAAATGCCCTCCTAAGTTCAGAATCCAAGATGGCATCAGTAGCTCAGTATTATCTGTCAGTATAAACTGTCTTCCAACTGTTTTTGCATCCTTTAGGTCTTTTGTTCCATTTCAATGACGTACAAACACAGCTGTTATATTTGTTGTCAGTGGGAATGTTGTTACGGTGTAGTTGTATGTGGAATACCACGGAATGTGTGGGTTATTTTATAATTACTAGCACAAGAACAGATTTAATATGTCGTGGCGGGAATGGAACACAGACAACTTGGTTTTACAAACAAACAAACATAATAGTGAAACAAAGATCATGTGATTTGAAATCACCGTCACTCGTCATTAAACCTTTGAAATGAAATGAAATGATCACATTCTAATCTGTCCAGTCAAGTCCTGTACCTGTCAATAGTTAAAGCGTAGTTAAATTATATATTGGTGGTGAGTTCCATTCAGCCCATGACTACAGAATGTAGGATGACTGTTCCTCTTCCATCCTGCTGTGAGTCCAGATACTGATGTACAACACTAATGTGACAACACTCGTTTCCACAGACCACTGCATGGTCAACTTCATCAAGAAGAACCTGCTGGGTTCCCTCCATGAGTTCCGGAACCGTTTCATCAACCCCATACAGAACGGCCAGTGTGCAGACTCCACGCCGGCAGACGTGCGGATCATGAAGAAGCGCGCGCACGTTCTTCATGCCGTGTTGAAAAGATGTGTGCAGGTGAAAATCCACAACGCCTGCAGCCCGTCCCCAGTCTTTGTGCAACATGGTGTGATGTCTTTTCTTTCCCCCAGAGGAGGGATTACTCTGAGCTGACACAGTTCCTGCCTCCCAAACACGAGTATGTGCTGGCAGTGAGGTTGTCACCTCTTCAGGCCGACTTGTACCGCTATTATCTCGACCACATGACGGGTACGTTGTTGACATGCTGCCACTTAAGAACGCATGCTGCACTGACAGCATGAGAGGAAGTCTTTGTTCTTGTATGACAGTTTTATATACACTACTCACAAAAAGTTAGGGATATTATTATATTGTTATTTTAATTACGTCACATCTGTCTATCTATCGATAGATAGATAACATGCTGTTCTGTGTGTAACAACATGATAAACTCATCGCATCTCATTGATGCATTGACCACGAAATGTTCCGGTACGGTTCAATGACATTTGGCATGAAACAAACCACTTCATCGATCATGTTTCATATGTGTCTTGGTGACGTGAAAAAATCAAGTCACCAAGACACCAAGTATTTCATTAAATTGTTGAAGAAACAACCAATACATGTTTCTATGTAAATGCTCAACTTTCATAATATAATATCACTGCGGCATTAAAGTTTTACATCATTTCTATATATATACATATACACACACACGTGTATAATGAATCCTCGTTTGTTTCTATCTCGTGTAGAATCCTCATCTGAGAGAAGAAACATGACGATGAACCTGCTGAAGGACTTTAATCAGCTCAGCAGGATCTGGAGTCATCCCCGGTGCCTGCAGCTCAAGTATGTCAGCAAAACAAAGGTCAGTTAGAAAAAAAAAAGGATAAAAGTCAGTTTTAATGTGATGTTACTGAAGTGGATTTTAACCTTCATGAATTTGTCTGGAAAGAAGAATCAGGGTGGGGCTTTGGCTGCACAGAGGGAACTGCAAAGGTACGTCCTCCTCCATCCAGAGCAGCACTCATTAAAGGGACAGTTCACCTCCTGTCATGAGTCTGTTGGTGTTGTGGTCAATGTTGTCCGTTGCAGCAGAACTTTTCTGTGTAAAGACAATTCTCATGCTGTCTTCAACAAGCAGTGATGTAGTTTTTTTGACTTCAAAATGAAACAAAATGAAAAAAAGTAAAGAGTCAGAAAGTCAGAAGTACTAATGAGGCGAGGCGAGTGTGTTTGTATGGCACATTTTAGCAAAAGGCAATTCATTCGTGCTTCACAACAGAAAATGCATTAAATGAAAAATTAGAGGCAGTAGACAGACATTAAAATGAAAAATAACTGATATTTCATGTTTTGACTCCACGCTGTCCAATCAGCAGGGAGGGGAATAAGAACAGCCAAATGGACGTCGGCGTTAGAGACCCTCTGGTGGCAGAAGGAGGTATTGCGGCTGTGTGTGTGTGTGTGTGTGTGTGTGTGTGTGTGTGTGTGTGTGTGTGTGTGTGTGTGTGTGTGTGTGAGTGTGTGCCAGTGATCCCATGTTGTATTCTGTGAAGGGGAGCAAGCAGACCCGTGTCAGACTCCAGCCACTCCAGTGGAGGGCTGGTTCAAGGC